>JARQZK010002889.1:302500-337500 GCA_030704885.1 Cynegetis impunctata
GTCTGATTCACCTAATTACTTTTTGATAACAACATTCTCATGAAATTATATCGAAAGTTCAACTACACGAATTACTAAAGATTTCAATACTTATTTGCAGGCAAATATTTTGATCTGTCATTTGCCAGACTACTTGATTACCAATAAATATTTTTTTCCCTGAAAGGTTGCTTTAGACCGAAAGAATTTCAAATATTCAATAATGTACATTTTGTGGGTGATTCACAACTTGTTCATCTACCAACAGGTAATATTTGAAAGAAGTCGTTCATTGAGATCATAGCGAAGAAATATGAATACTTGCCATTTTTCGAAAAAAAGAGCCGTTTTAAGAAAAACTAGTAAACTTAACCATAGGGAATACTTGATGACATTTGTAGAGCATTTGCTGGCGCTTCTCATGGATCGATAATATACAGGGTGTTCTATTTGAAATAAGGAAGATTCTGCAAATTTTCAATTACAATATATGGCAAGCGGTTTTCCATACCCTGTATATCGCAGGTCGATTTCAGATATATCGTTTGAGAAAGTTACCAATGTAGAATATTTGATGAAAAATTTATTTCAATTGGACATGGCACAACTTCATAATTTCAAATATTCTGAGTGACCAATATTGGGGAAAAAAAAACAAAAATGCCAAAAATCTCGAAAACCGTCAATATTTTCGAAATGAAGATCTATATGAAGTATCTTTTATTTTCTATGTAGAAACCGAAAAAGCGATAAAAAATATAGGTTGGTTGCTATTTGAAAAAACATAGTTGGTATCCGCCCAGAAAAAATTTAACACCCTGTGTGACCGACAATATTTTCATTTCGTCGAGCTCGAGCAATAAAGTAATATTATAGAAATATAGATTCGTATCTGTTTCCTAAATAGAGATATGGAACACCGCGCCGCTGTTGCAGGACCCTGTATATATATATATATATATATAAATATATATATATATATATATATATATATATATATATATATATATATATATATATATATATATATATATATATATATATATATATATATATATACTTCATATAAAATGATCAGAAAAATCAGTGTGTAATGTTTATTCTGTAATGAACAATATTTTTTATGTTCATAACTATGCGAATTTCGAAAGTTTCACTAAAAAAAACATGAATGAAAAATATCTGTAGTACACTTGAACACCTGATCCTATAGCAGAAAACGTGAAGTTAACTGCCATCATTTTATCTCGAGTTTTGAAATCTTGTTCTCCCGAACAAAAAAATTAACTATTACCATCAATATAATGTCAATCTTAGTTTTTTTTTATCTCGAAGGGCCTACAATTTAACGCCGATTCCGAACGGCCAATGGGCTTGTAAACGATGTATATTACCCAATAATTTATCTTTATAAATAGAACCACTAAATTCCGGACATACACAACACCCAAGAGCAAGGTGGGACTCGAACCCACATCCTCGGCTTACAAGCGGTAGGTACACCTTACCGTTGGTCTACCGAGGCCTCTGTCAATCTTAGTTGTTGGAAAGTATAATCTCCTCATCTGAGGGATTCGCTTTTTACTATCACACAAACCATTAAATTGAAGTTGCTACAATTGTTATAACAGTTATAACTATTCAACTGAAAGTAATAACTCACATTTGGTTCTCTCTTTTTTCTAATCGCCATGGATCGAAAATATCAAATTCTTGATCATCTTTTTCTATAATTTCTTCGAGGTCCATCTCATTCTCTGTTTCTTTGGTTTTCATCTCTGTTGTTGGTGTATCTCCAGTTCTATATAAAAAGATAGTGAATGATTTGCAACATAAATAAGATATAACACTAGCCCACAAAAAGTTCTGTTAATTGTAGGGAACAATTAAGACCTTTTTTTTGAATTTGAATATCGAATTATATATTTTGAATTTCACGTAAAATTTCGAGACTATTTTGTTTGAAAATACTGAAAATAATATTTTTACTAGCGTTTCGAAAGGTTTTCTTCTCCGCACGATTTCAGGTTTTGTAAGTTCTACTTTTGCGCAGCGTGCAGAAAAGTTACCTACTATTTTTTTTTCTCACGCGAATAAAAAGTAATAGTAGGTTACCATTCCGCACGAGTTAGAAACAAAAATTTTTTTTTCGAGCGTTTGAGATAGAACAAAACTACAAAGTTTTAGTAAATTCAGACAAAATTTCGGAGAAAGATGCTTGGTCGGAAAATTTTCAAGCTGATGGCAAAAGATGTGAAAATTAATTAGTAACAAAATTTCTAGAAGTCAGCTTCTCGGTGTTTTAAGAGAGAAACAAACAATCGGGGTTTGAGGAGTTTCTGTTTTCCCGACCCCCCAAATTTAGTAAGAGTGTTTTAGATTTGTACGAGAATTGATCTCGTGTTAAGGAAATGCCCTTTGGAGGAATATATTTTTCTTCAACTGCCGACATTTTAACGCAGAGAATGTTTTTCCTAACTCATGCTGAAAGTGCCTTTTCGTTACTCGACTGTAGTCTCGTGCAGAAAAGTACCATTGCTAGGAAAATAACTATTTTTATGATTGAGTTATTTATCGGATATTATCTAATAATATGTTGGTTATATGTTTCAAATAAATTTAGATCAGTTTCACACTACATAATAAGTTTAAGTGAACTAAATAAAATACGTATCCAACTATTTTGGGATGTTCTACTATATTATAAAGAGGATATATTAATTTGTCAAGAATTATCACAATTTCAAAAAAATTCAATTTATTACTCGTATTAGCTTCTCTAAAATAATCGAGTTTCCGTACATGGTTTGTAGTTACTTATAAGATCAGGTATTAGTTTATCAAATTTTGTAAAAAGCTATATTCTTTCATATTCAGTTAAATTGCTCAGAAATTTTACGTCAATGAAACATCTATATTTGTGTGGCAGCAGGTAGTTTGTCTTTCTGTATTTTAAGTAATTGCAATATAATGTAGGAAACATTACATTTTGTAGGCTAGTGTGAACAATACTTACAATTCTAGGAGATGTTCCATTTCAGGTCTATTTGCAGATATTATAACACTTATAGTCTCCAGATTATCTTAATGTATTGATGCACAACTGAAATTCATGACTGATTAAACATTCTACAACGGTATATTCATATCGATTTTTTATAATTTGTGTCAGACAGAAACTCTGAACTAACAGCTCTTCGAGATATAAAACACGAACGCTTTAAAATCATATATTGCTACAAAATAGTGAATTACAAAAATTGTGAAAAACTTTCCTTATTCAATACCAAAACTAAGGAATTCACCTGCATAATTTCCTCAGATTGGAACTTTCAGCATCTTCAAAAAACTGCCTGTCAAAATAAGGGTTGCTGTTATAATTGAGATTATATAACAAGAAAGCTTCGGCTGAAAACATTTTATAAACGTATAACGTGGTTGTTAAGTGTATCCAATTACATCGAATCACTGGGGAAAACTGCCGGCATAGATAAAATAATGAAACATTGTGGTTTATCGAAGTCTGATAATGCCGGAAAACTAGGTTACCTAATACTGAAGTTCAGTGGCGTCGCCCTCACATAATATATCATTTGCTTATTTATTTAGTGGCAGATATGTAGAAATGAATGCAATAGTTATCAATATTCATAACTTATACATTTCTTGATCCACTGAATTTGTTTTTAACGATCAACGTTTAAACAGAACGAATTGGGCACAACCAGCAATTTAGAGAAATACGCACATAAACTTCTAAAACCAATGTTTGTTCCCTTATCACATAAAAGTTTGACGTTAATAGTAATAGCAGAAAAAGAATAAGTTTTAGTTGATTATCATCAGCTTGTTGAATACTTTTTTTTATGAAGCTTTTGGCTACTGATTCGTGACTTCCGGTCCACGAACACAAATAGACAATTTTGTCGTATCATTTCAACTCGTAGTCCAGGCAATGAAAAGGTATAGAGGGAAATGTTTGGAACGCAATTTTTGACTTCGCAACTTCGTTCGGACTAGTTTGGTGGTGAACATATTGAATGTCCCCGCTTCTAGCCATTGAGCCAGGGGGGAGAGGGGGAATTCAAGGTCCCATTTTTCGGTTTTTCGCTTAAATCTCGAAAACTATGCGTCCTAGCCAAATGACCATTCTATGCAAAATGAAAGCTGATTAAATTTGCTACAAGTTTTACATCGAAATTAAATTAATCAAATCATGAAAAACATACTAGTCGACCATGGTCAATTTCATACATTACATCACAAAATAGACTTATGATGTTTCTTGTTCAGTGGGTGGTTATACGTATTCAGCAACGCAAAATCCGCATTTACAATCGAACGGTGAATTATAGAAATTGTCAAGTCACCCCGACTCAAAATCTGCATACAGCTGTTTCGATATTATTAGATCTCATCAGTGCAGCTTATTTGACTCGGAGTGAATTAACAAATTTCTAATTGTTCCCCAATACAAATCGTGGTCAGTAACAGTGTCTGGATAACAATCCAGAGCGCCATCCCACCAAAGTCTAAGCGGTGAATTGTTGTTTCCCAATATCTTTGGTGGGATGGCGCTCTGGATTGTTATCCAGCCAGTGTTACTGACCACGATTTGTATTGGGGAACAATTAGAAATTTGTTAATTCACTCCGAGTCAAATAAGCTGCACTGATGAGATCTAATAAGATCGAAACAGCTGTATGCAGATTTTGAGTCGGGGTGACTTGACAATTTCTATAATTCACCGTTCGATTGTGAAGGCGGATTTTGCGTTGCTGAATACGTATAACCACTCACTGAACAAGAAACATCATAAGTCTATTTTGTGATGTTCTTTTTAGAGACTTTTCGTGATTTTTATTTAAAACGTTAAAAAGATATCTCCTAAATGTTTAAATTTTATAACCAACTTCATTAACATCCATGTTATGTAATTAAAACATATTTTAGATGTACACAATACTACTTGAATTCGCAGTGATATACACATCCTATGAACTTCTTTTCAGCAACTTCTTTGAGGAAACATCCATACGATGTTTATTTGTATAGGTCTCACTAATGTTACATACAGAACATTACTGCAATATTACAAATTAACATGTTTCTGAGATGATCACATTTTGTAGTTACTTTTACAACTTTCGAACTACTCTTCAGTAACTTCCTGCGACTGGGTGAGCTGTTTGAATGATGTATTCATAAAATTATAAAAAAGAAGAAAACAGGAGACGAAAAAAACAATGACAAGCATGATATATGGCGGATCGTGGCGAGCAAGTAGGTTATAAGAGGAGGCAGCGTCGTTTTCAGTTTCGCGGTTTTATTTCAGTAAAAGCATTTTCTTGTTATAATGGACGATCAACAGTTATCGGTAAGTACTTATTCCAAAATCATAATTATTAAAACTTAAATATACTCATTTTAATACTTTAATCGGCTATTCAACATTGAAATTCCGGGTGGAGGGATATACCGTTGATATACCGTAACGTTTCGTAAAGTTTTGATAGTTTGAAATTTTTATAGTTTTAATATTAAAAAATTATTCTAATAAATATTCTGTAAACCAGCTATAAGGTATCAGTAATCTTTATCAATTCAGTTTTAAATCGTGTTAGGTTATAGCAACTACAGCTTGATATATATTTATATACAGTTGCACACAAATTCAATTTTTGTTAAGATGTGTCATATATCACTTTCCACACTAGTTATGTAATATGCTTACACTATTATATTTTTTTAGATTGGATTCCCGGACAGGATATTTGTTTTTAGGTTGGATTTCTTTTTCTGGACAAGATATTTATTTTAAGGCTGGATTTGTTTTATTTTTATTTTCATTGTTCTATTTATTAATAGTTAATATACTATTTAAATCTTCTATATTGCTTTTTTATTTAAATGTACTGGGTGAACAACTAAGAACGGCTGTAGGCCACATCTCAGAAAAGAATATTGGTACAAATAAAAAACATTACCTTTTAAAGAAAAATCACTAGAAAATATTTATGAGTTTCTAAAATATCCACTAGGGGTGGAATGAGCACTCAAAATCATAATACTGTGATTATCTCCAAAAAAGACATATACCAAAAGGTGACCTAAAAATACAACTTTTGAAATCTTTATGATTGTATATTTAGGATACCTTTAGTTTATCTTTCTTGGTGATAATCACCTTATTATATGTTTTTAAGTGTTCTTTCCATTCCCTAGCGGATATTTTAGTAACACAAAGAATATTTTTCAGGTTCATTTTCCTTGAGGTATTTTTTTAAAGTTGAATCATGATTCTTTTTTGAGATATGGCCGGCAGCCGGCGTTTTTAGTTGTTCACCGTGTATTTGCTGAAACATCTATATGATGTAATCTAGAATATTGAGGTATATTATTTAGAGGTTTAAGTAATATCCATACAACATCTAAAAGAATATACTGTATCGTTTTTGAAATGTTGCATTCAGTTCATTGGTAAGATGTTGTTTCATAGACATTGCATCAATGTGTACTAGATGTTAAAAGGCATTTCTGAATGTAACAGAAATGTTGCTTTTATTTATAAAGACTTCCTTTCGAGGAAGTTCTAGTAACATCACAGTAATGTAAAAAGGCAGCGCTTTAACATCGCTGAGAAGTTCAGTTGTAACATCACAAAAGTTAACAGCCCTAAGCTGGGCATAAGCGGTTGTGAAGATGTGCATGTGATGAAAACAAGAGGAAAAAAGGGAAGAACATTAGCTCAATGTGATGTTAAATTAACGTGACTGTAACAATTATTTGCATAGTGGGCAGCTTCCTTGGAAAGTTGTTTGATAATTTTTTAAATTATTAAAGAATTTTCCTTGTTCACTTTATGTAATGCAAAATTAAATTCCCTTCAATAATATATATTACTTTACTCTGTTACCTATTTTCCTTCAATAGTTAAAACCTATTCGCATAGACCGAATACCGACTCATACACGTAGTTCGCTTAAAATCTAACAGGGTGCATTGGTAATTCTTTCCTCCGTTTTTTGACCATAATATGGACAACAATATTTCAAGATATCGACAATCTGCAAGAGCTATATCTAATCACGAAAAACTGCCAAGGAAGGAGATGTACTGTAATCTTTGACAGCTATTCTTCCTCAACTTCAAGCACGAAAATAGCAGAGCAGCAAAGATGCTATTGACTCACCAAGTCTGCTGAAATCCATTTCACTGAAGACAACGATATAAACTTCAAACAAGAAAATTTTCTGTCGAGGTCAACAAAATCAGGCTTATCAATATGCTCAAGGGTAAGCTTGAGGACCATGGGATCAGGGCTCTTCAAGCAGAAAGTGATGTGAACGTTCTATTCATGGATATGGCTGTACCGAAACAACAGCTGGGGTCATTGTGTGTGAAGATGTTGAACTCATAGTCCTCTCGATATAATCTAAATCAATGCTCCACTTTATAAATATCGGTGATATATCATTGAACATTATATTCAAGTAAGCGATAACTGAGTTTACACAGAAGTGAGTACATTACTGCAAATAAACATTAAAAAAACCACAGAAGCAACAAATGCTGCTTGTACGTGGTGAAAAAAAAAATAAATATACATACATATACTAGTAGATCTGAAACAGATCTGCATACAAAGGAATATAACAGCACTCAAATATAAGTTAATCCTAAAGTTTAAAGTATATAAAAGTAAACAGCAAAAATCGTAAATATAAAATGTGTATACAAAACAATCACAAAACATCGAAAAGGTCCAGGGACAAAATTAACAACATGGTAGCACAAAAATAAACACTGAATTCATCGAGACCTCCTTGGGACATAAACTTTCAACAACCATGGTCGAATATTTCAGCAATTGCTCTCCGAGGCATACTTTTTATTAATTTATCTACCGATCTTTTCAATTGTAGAGAAGATTTCGAGGATTGTATGCTCTCTGGTAGGGAATTGAACACAGTCGGGCCCAAAACATTATAAGATCTCTGTCCTACATTCTTGAATGCATAATGTATGATATACTTATTTTTATGGCGTGTAATATACGCATGGCTTGGCCGACTGAGCGTTCCTCTTTGCTTATATTGATTCAATGCAAGTATCCTATAAAATAACTGTCTCAGGTCGAATATGCCAGATTCCTCATACAACCTATCACTACTGTAGCGAGAAGATTTATTCAACATTAGTTTTAAAAATCTTCTCTGTATAACCTCTAATGGGCGCAGGTAAGTTTTAGACGCCCCACCCCAACCTAAATATATATATATATATATATATATATATATATATATATATATATATATATATATATATATATATATATATATATATATATATACCAAGCTAGTTAGTTGAGTACGTTAGGTACGCTGGCTAGTATTTGGGAGGTCTCGGGTTCAAACCCCGGGGCCGACTGGTCTGCCATGAGTTTTTTTCAGAGGTTTCCTCATGGTAATGTAAGTCACTGCTTGCAAACTTATAAGGCGAATGCTGGGCCAGTATTAATCCTCTGAACCCTACCCACACTTCCTATGTTCCATAAATATCCCGTCTCACCTATCCTTAATGCACTTGTACATACAAGTGTATCCTCTGATCTGGCTGAAGGAGTTAATCCCAAACTCAAGCTGCCCGCCTCCCTGACACATACTTCAGGGAGGAATGAAACACGTGTGTTTCCTTTATATATATATATATATATATATATATATATATATATATATATATATATATATATATATATATATATATATATATATATATATATATATATATATATATATATATATATATATATATATATATATATATATATATATATATACATGCATATTTTCAGTATCAAACTGTTCTAATAATGGATATTTTTCACTAGAATTACCAGATGTGTATCTATGAAGACAAGGAGATTTGTGATTTCCTAGAGCACTAGAGGGTTCAAGACTAAATTTTAATCTTTTGATGTTACCTGGAAAACAACTTGGAAAAAGCTTCAGTTTGCTGATAGACGAGTGATTTGAGAAAGAATTAGATGCAGAATACTACAACAGAAACAGATAGAATGAGACATTGAAAGGTACTGAAAGACTATAATAATTAAGGTCTTTTCTTAATGGTAGGATATTCATCATTTTTCAATTATGTTTTAACTAGATTCTTCATTACAAGTTCAAAATTATATGAGAATTGAAATATGTGGATAGTAGATGCATAGGTATAACCTATTTGGAGATACATATGAAATATGTGTTTTAATATTTTAAACAGAGTAAGAAGGAACTGTGAAATATTTAATTGTACTGCCTCCAAGTTAATGATAGTTTACAGTCAACAGATTTTATTCATTGAATGTCATTTGAATAACAATTTCAGTATATCAAATGTTATCTCAGTCATCTCACAAAATATGAAATAAGCACTTTGATATTTTCAACGAAATAGGAAAATTTTCTAAAATATTTCATTCAATATAAATTTGCAGTATACTTAATATTATTGAACTTCAGTTCTCTTGAAATTTTTGATAAATACATATTGCTTGAAAGAATTTAAAAGTTATTAATGATTAAATAATTACTATTTCCTTATTTTGTTCACAGGGTTGCTAGCTGCGCCTGAGAATACTATTTACAACCTGTTTTAGAGTTCACTGTGTTACTTTTCATTGAAAAGACAGATCCATAACAAATTTTGACTAAAGGGGAGAGAGCTTCAGTCGATTGGTATCTGAGTAGTTAGAGATAGAAAGAAATGGAGGAACCTATCCATCTAATATCTACATACCAAACGGTATAGAAAGGCCAGAGCAACTAGGAATGTTTTCTGAACGAAGAGAGATAAGTGGTTATAAGGATCAGAATAATTATGTAATTGTTTCTTTTCTATCAGAGGTGTATTCATAATTTTTTAATTTCATTCAAACAGTATTCCAAAATAATGTTTAGTCATTCTTCATAGAGATTATGTTTAAGTTGTTTATTTCTCTCAGAAAAGAAATGTGTTCCTCTTATATTATTATACAATTTCAAATTTCGATAAGAATTATGTATGTATAAATAGTTCTTCTGAGATTTTTTGTTAAATTCATATTATTTGAGAGAATTTGAAAGTTATATATGATCCTATGCTTTGTGTAGTTTTTTTAATTATGTTGCTATATAACCTTGGATTTTGAGAAGAGTTATAGATGTTTAGTAATACATTTTCTCATTATCTATCTTATTTTTCTATTCAAACTGTTTCACTGAGTACTATTCTTTAACAAAAATTTTTTTTTCCTACAGGACCGCCAGTTATATATACTAAGACTTCCCATTTGAAGAATTTACTTCAAATGTACAGGTTATATTAATATATAATTTCAGATACTTATTGCTAAGACTCATATAAATGATCAATTATTTTTCACTAATATTTTTTTCTACAAGCGTGCGCTTTCAACCCTTTTTCCACACGCATTTCAATTCCTAAAGAGTCACATTGCCAAACAGTGCGGGAAAAACCCCTGCTATTCCATTTCCGCACGCGTCTGCGTGCGGAAATGGAATAGCAGGGATTTTTCCCGCACGCTTTTATTAGAGAATAAACTGAATAATGATATGTCTCTATGCACCGAACGCCACCGACGACGTTACTATGGAAACGACATGTGAATTAACATAATATGTCATTAGTATGAAATTATTTGAATATATCAAATCGAATTTCATGGGTGTGTTAAAATCTCCGTTGAAATAAGCGCTTGAAAAAAAAATATTGTTCCTTACTCGTGCGGAAAGAGTCTTTCCCGCACTCAACTGCTTACCCGAACTCCGCTTCGCGTCGTTCGGGTAACGGCAGTTTCGTGCGGGAAAATATCTCTTTCCGCACTTGTTAGGAAAATAACTATTATTCACATAATTTTAATAATTATTCACAGAAATTATATATCTCTCATTTTTTCTCTAACCGTAAATGTATAGTCTATTTTAATATGAGATTTTTGATAATGAGAAGACTAATAGCAGTATATGGTTAGTAGATTTTGAATATATATATATATATATATATATATATATATATATATATATATATATATATATATATATATATATATATATATATATATATATATATATATATATATATATATATATACATACATAGACTTTGAGAAAACATAGAATAATGAGATTTCAAGCTTTTTAAAAAACCATAGGCGTAACATGAGTTGGGTTATAGGTGGATCTATATTTTTATAATTCAATTATTTCGTGGATTTATATTTTTTATTTTTCGAGGATATATATTTATCATGGATCTATATTATCGAAGGTTCTATATTTTTCATGGATCTATTTTTTCATAGTTCAATTTTGTTCATGGATCTGTATTTCTCAAATTTAATTTTTTCATGGATCTATATTTTTAATGGATCTACATTTTCATTGATCTATATTTTCCATGGATCTATATTTTCATTGATCTATATTTTTCATGGATCTATATTTTTCACGGATCTATATTTTCATTGATCTATATTTTTCTTGGATCTATATTTTTCATGGATCTATATTTTTCATGGATCTATATTTTTCAAATTCTATTTTTTCATGGATCTATTTAATAGGCGATGGGGCCGCTCACTAGTATATACTATTTTACTATCTTATCTATTTTCGTTCAAATGTTGAAGAAACTTAAGTAGGAGTAGGATTTTCATCCCTGTCTTTGTTTTCATCTTGTTTTTTTTAATATCTTCTCCATCGGACCCTTTCAGGGAAAAGGGTAGAGGATCCTTCTGTTCTTCTTCATCTTCGGAATCAACTTGAGGGACCCTACTCAGTCAGTGCCCCTGACAATTTTGGCATGCTGATGAAAATTTGGGATTTTCTTTTTTGCGTC
Source organism: Cynegetis impunctata (assembly GCA_030704885.1). Lineage (NCBI taxonomy): Eukaryota > Metazoa > Arthropoda > Insecta > Coleoptera > Coccinellidae > Cynegetis > Cynegetis impunctata. Next base: position 314,378 of record JARQZK010002889.1, read on the forward strand.
CACACTTCGCTCTATAACAGTCTTTTAACTCACTGTGCACTGGGACCAGGCAGTTGTTCTCAATCTTCCACCAATACATCTGAGGAGGCAGGTCATTTCCCAACTACAGCTGAACTTGTTTGTATTTGGAGTGTTTAACAGCTACCTCGGTGAGAGGGAGACAAGAGATAGCAGGCTTGATAGTGGCCACTGATTTCAAGAATGACTTGTACCTGTAGGAATTTAGGAAGACCCCTTTCGCTGGAGGTCCATATCACGTCAGGTGCAGGTTTCACCTGCTTTTTGGCGTCTTAAAATACAACTTTGCTGACGAGAAGCGGAATCCCTTATCTTTCCACGTCCAGGTTTGATGAAAATAATGTCCTTATGCGCATCAGCTTCAGACATTAAGATGACTATGAACTCAACATCTTCACACACAATCCCGACAGCTGTTGTTTCGGAAATTTACACAGCCGTATCCATGTTCAGAACATTCGAGTCATTTTCTGCTTGAAGAGTCCTGATCCTATTATCGTCAAGCTACTCTTAAACATGTTGATTTTGCATACCTGATTTTGTTGAACTTGATCGACAGAAATTTTTTTTTTTGAACTTGTTTTCAGTGAAATGGGCGTCAGCAGACTTGCTGAGTCGATAGCGCCTTTGCTGCTCTGCTCCTTTCATGCTTGAAGTTGATGAGGAATAGCCGTCAAAGACTAGGTACAAGTTCGGAATTAGAGAAAAGATAAAGCAAACACCAGATTTTTCAATGGTTCACTATTTTATCTAGTGGCTACTAATTCCAATAGTAGAGAAGTGAATATATTACAAAAAGGTTTCAAACGTAATATACAACCAACTCATTTAATTACAATACTAAAATTCCAGAAATATCCATTGTCAATCAGGCAGAAAACACTCTCAAATGATATAATATTCACCAAAGCTAACGAAAGTAATACAGTTACAGCTTTGAATATTTGTGATTCACAGAAACTTTAGATTTTTCAAATTCCTGTAATTATGTGATCAAACCATTAAATTCAACAACTTTACTATTTGATTAAATTACATAAATCAGGTTATGCAGTCAGACCAGTCATTCACTACATTCCTTCAGCGTTTCTTTCGCATTTTCTAATTGATCTAATCCAAAATTATCATCAATTTCAGCATCTGTTCTCAATCAAAAACTCGAATAATTTAGTCAGTAAAATTGAAAATTTTCATTTGCCGCTTTGTCCTGCGTTGCCATTGATCTCTTTCTCAAGTTTACCCCCTTCCTTTGAACCTGATAGAAATGTTCCTCAATACCAATGTTGTCAATTTTTAAATAAAAATCAGATAATGTTGGTTTTGGAATAATATTTTGAATAAAACTATTTTAGTTTCAATAATCAGATTCATAGTAGAACTGAAGGCTTGATTATGGAAAGCCCTCTTAGCCCTTTATTGATTGAAGTATTTATGGATGATTTGAAACAATTAATTCGTAGTCACTCGTTATTAATTTAGTGGTTCAGATATGTGGATAATATTATTTGTTATTTCACTGGTACTCTTTGACAACTCGACAGTTTTTGAGCATTCATTAACTCTTCACATTCTTTTATGAAATTCACATTAGAAATAGCAAAAAATAGCTGTATCAATTATTTGAATCTCAAAATAATGGAAATACACACATAGCTTATTAATTTTCCAGAAATCATCACACGATGAAAAGATCATATTTAGGATTTCCGTACATCCATTTCAACACAAAATTCCAGCTTTATTCCGAATAAACCTGACCAAACGTTAATTTAACATCGACATGAAAAGATTGACGTAAATAATGAATATAACCTCAAAATAATAGACGATAAATTGAGAAGAATTTCAAAAAGGCGATCGGCCAGGTTATCAGAGATGACATCAAATATAACAGACTAACTTAAATCGTATATTCAAATAAAAAACTTCATCTACCTTTCTCTAAGCACAATATGAACATTGCCTACCTTACCGGAAATATCTAAGGAATACAGGAAGAATAAAAAAAGTCAACCTCAATTAATTATTTGTATACATCAACAAGTTGCTATTTACCTACATCTTGATTGTTGTTAAATGTATTCGAGAAAAGTAGGACCTAATCACTTTGCGTTGTTTTTTTTTAAATATATGTTTAAATTGTTATTTAATTATTGTTTCAATATGTATATCGATTTACATCAAGTATTGGTCTTATCGATTCAGAGTTCAGTGTATATATGTATATGTATATTGCCGAAACGTCTGAAACAAATTTGACGGCAAATTTTTAATAGAAATATTGAGGTTTCTCAAGTCAAAACTAAGAAACTGTAGAAATTGGAAAAAAAAATTTCTGTTCGTTTGTCCAATAAAATCTCTTGCACGCCTGAACAAATGTGGATACTTGAAACTAGTATATAAATTTATCCGTTTTAGTTTATTATTATTATTAGGAATTATTTTATGAAATTTAACATACCAACTCTCTTGTCTCATACCTTTAATCTGAGTCAAATTACCAAATAGAAATTAAAAATCGGAAAGATATATATCAAAGTAATTACAATCATTTCTTTAAAATAAAATGAATGAAAAACGTTGTCATATCTCATCATTTAATAAGAAATATGAATAATTCTAGTAATATAGGTATTTATTTATGGTTACACATCCTGGCATTCTTTAACAATAAGAAAAAAATATATTCACAGGTTTTATAAATGAAGTACGATTGTAAATTATTAATGTTTTGTCTATGCTGATGCTGGCAAACAAGTACTATCACATAAACATAAGAAATTTCGAAGGAAGAATAACAGATATCAAAGAGAGGAAAAATAGGCACTAATTTACGATTAGTATATTTTATCAAATAATTGATGTAGTTATCATTATAGCTTTACCACAAATAGGAAAGTAAAAAGAAAACATTTTGCAAAATAAAAAAAATTATTTTACACGAAGGTACATATATGAAGAATCATTGAAATTATACGAAAGGAGGGAAAATAGAGTGTAATTGAATCATTTACCTTCTGTCCTCGTAGAACTCCATTACGTGATTGAAAGGATCTACCACCGGATAGAAATAATACGCCATATGTGAGTTTAGTATCAAAAATCCGTGAAATGTGTAGTACGCATGTATGATGCAGGCCTCGTAAAACCGCGAATGTTGACTGGTAAAGCCATTAAACTGGTAGAGCGTTATAAGTTTTCCTGTATACGCCTTATCAAAGTACCTTCATGATAAGGTTAATATAGTCGGAATTTTCAACAAAACTATAGATTCGAAAATTTGTAGTTCATCAATATAATTTACATTGATACGAATTATTGCTACTGGAAATGTACACATTATTCACATATAAATATATGAATTTATATATATATATATATATATATATATATATATATATTTATATACAGGGTGGCCCACCGCATTCGCCTCGGTGTTTCTATGAGAAATGAAAAGAGTGAAGAAAAAAATTTAGCACAGCCATATGTCGGTCCATGAGGAGCATATTCCAAAATTATTTTGAAATATACAGGGTGACGCAAAAAAATATAAAAATATCAAAGTTATATTTTTTCTTATGGAACACCCTATATTTTTCTATATTTTTTGATACTATAGACCAGATAAAGGTAATTTACTGTTATATTCCCTATACCTAAAACTGACCGTTTCTGAGTTATTTTGATAAATTTAACAAATAAACACACCATAATTGAACTATTGTTTACACCTTGTGGCCTGTAGCATGTAACGAGCTGCTCATAACTGTTTTCATTGCTTAGCTGAAAGGTTAAAGTTAACTTCCACATAAAAGTTCTATTTTAATATTGTACAGAGAGGTGAAAAAAATTGCATCAAAGTTTGGGCACATTTTTTATGGAATATCTTCTTAAAGTTAAATAGAACATTCTGTATATGATGACATATTTTGACGCAGAATTATATTCCCTTTAAAACTATATCAGGGTTCCCTATACCTATCTCTTATGATTTCTACGCAAAAGAAGTTTTTATATTCTACTTATGACTAATTTCTTTATCTTAAAATGGAACATCCTGTATTGTAATTGAGAAGCAATTTTGAAATATGTTTATTGAGGAACAAAACATTCATATTATTGAGGGTTCAGCACTCATTTCAAGAAAGAGTTCCCTTATGAATCGAGAATAATTGGCACCTCTTTGAGCATTTGTTTTGTTAAAAGAATAATTGTTAATTTTTCAATAAAATGAGTTCAAAAATGTTTTTAGTTTTTCATTGCATCACAGGATGTTGTATATATATATATATATATATATATATATATATATATATATATATATATATATATATATATATATATAATATAATTGTACAGATAAGAGGAAGTGTGCTGATGTGGGCTAGTCAAAGGAAAGAGTACTCCTGTCTAAAGGCCTTGAGCTTTTATCTTTCTTTGAGATATATTTGTAAGCATACAACCAAAAAAAGGAAATTAGCACAGTTACTTCGCTCTTATAAGTAAATTCATTAGAGAAAAGAAATATGGACTCAATTTGCAAGTTGATTAAACAATAATAATAATAATTCTGACTTATTACTATAAGAAAAACAAACATTCAAAATGATGATGAAAATAAAGAATAAAACTAGATGCAACAGATATCGAGGTACACTGCCATCCTACTAATGTGTACAATGAAACATAATTGGTGAATAAATAATATGTTGTATGTATATAGGTATATATATATATATATATATATATGTATATATATATATATATATATATATATATATATATATATATATATATATATATATATATATATATATATGTATATATATATATATATATTATTATATATATATATTTATATATATATATATATATATATATATATATATATATATATATATATATATATATATATATATATATATATATATATATATATATATATATATATTTATATATATATATATATCGGTGGAACATAATTACTCCTGACAACTTTTGTAAATTACTAGGTAAATATAGACAATAGATTTATTTCTTGAGATTATTGAACTCCATATATCCATGCATTCAGTTCATATCTGAATTAGCATAATAATAATCACTCTCTAGATATTCTTAGACCTTCTGATAACTAGAGCCAATAATGCTCTCTTTTTAAAAAAAGTTTTGAAAAATATACATTTCTAGTGTTCGAAAATGAAAATGATTATGTTTCTGTAATTCCCTCAATATCAAATATACTCACATACACACATATATATATATATATATATATATATATATATATATATATATATATATATATATATATATATATATATATATATATATATATATATACTTCTTCTATTATGAAGGCTTGTTCAGGAAATTCGTGAATTTCTCTTCTTATAGATATGTACTTATATATTATATAATATATATATATATATATATATATATATATATATATATATATATATATATATATATATATATATATATATATATCATGAGGAAATTGTTGAGGATAAATAATTCTTGATGAACTATGTCATGAAGTATTTCATCTAGGTATATTCTGAAGTTTGTGAAAAAGCTATACGTACAGCATATATATTAGAGAAAACTTACATTTTATCTTCTTCCAGGAAGTAATCATAGTCAAAGTCGAACATCATAGATTTTTGTTATCAATTCAGGCTACACTATTTTTGAGCGATTGTCAACGATACTTCATTGATTGACGTATATTCAATGTTTAATCGAGGCGTCCTGACGCCTACACTGATTAGCTAGATGTGTCGACATCTGTGCCTGAAACTGAAAAGCTTGGACGATAAGTTCAAATCGATAAATTACCATAATGCAGGGTCGTATGAGAGAGCTAAGACAATTAGCTCTGTTGTCTTGCAAGAAATCTTACTTTGAAATAGAAAAGTATTCAGGTATTGATGATTATAGGATCACGACTCGTAATTTACGAAGGAAAGTAAATTGTAGTTGTTTTATCTTCAAATTTTGTTTCCTCGAAAACTTAACGAGAGCTATTTTTATCCTCACTTTAAAAAATGATTCGTTATGATTTTTATAAACTTTCTTTGTATGTGCAAACGCAATGGACCGAAACTGAACAAAAGATAATGATATTCAAAGCATAAATTATGCATTAAAAGTTCTTTTATTTCGAGTTTAATGCCTTTGTTTGTATAATGCAATACAAAAATGTAAGTTATTTGATATTCCATAATATAGGTACTAGTGTTCATTATGGAGATAAGTTGAACGTTACCTTCATATTCTGAATTGACAAGTTCTTTCTATGAGCATTTGTATATATGAGAGGAAATAAGACATATTTGTAAATCTCAAGGAAAATAGTGGTCACCTTTAGCGTGATAGAGCAGCGACTGTCAACCTGTGTGGAGCGAGAACATTAGCAGGGGGGATGAGTGGCGTAGCCCGAGAATATCCAACAGCAAATATTAGTTAAAAAAATTGATTAACTGACTACGAGGAAAACACACATTCACATAAACAAAACAAAATATATTTCGAAATAATATTTAATAATTAACTTATCAAATTGAAACAACATACTAAATCAAAACCTTCTTAATAAAAACTTACCGAATTAAGAACGAAGTAAAAAAGTTTTAGTGACTTCGATATCTTGCAGAAAAAAGTTGTTCCAAGAAAAGATTAATATCAGAAATAGAAGCTTTTGCAATATTTAGCTGAGATCTATATTTTATCTTCCAAGAAGCCACCTCAGAAAACCAAGTTTCACAAAGGTAGGATATTGAAAATAGTAACAAATGCGCAGTGTCCTTGTTTCTAGTGCAAAAAACTCATGCCCAAAATTCGAATAGTGAAAAAGGCACCGGATTCTTGTTTTCTCAATTCTTAGGATCGATGTTGTCAATACATTTTCGTATTCTTGGCAATTTGTAAGGTTTGAAATTAAGGTCGTAGTGTAGATTCAGAACCGAAAAACTCAAAATACATTATTATTGTGTTTGCGGGGGGCGCGATGAAAGTAATAATTGAAAATTGGGCCGCGAATCCTGAAGCGTTGAGAATGGCTGTGATAGAGGCATCAGTTTTTACATGCTGGACGTTTCCATCTGTCTTAGGAGGATGGTGCTTAATGTGTTTTGGCAGATATTGCGTGGTCTGTTCACATGTCACTGTCTGTCCTCATGTACTAGTGAAATAATTGGAATGGTTGACAAAATCTACAGCTGGACAATACTGGAGACGACTCCATAAGTCTGAACAGCTGTCTGTTTTTGTTATGTATAGCATTCACCTCTTAAAGATGTAGGGGAATGTTGTGGGAGTCGAGACTTGAATATATCGAAATCATAGATGTTCAGCCATTCTTGACTTACGATGTATTTCTCAGAGTAGATACGCTCCAAAATGTATATACGGCATTAAAAAATTTAATAAAAAAATTACGATTGACAACAAACTATGAAATATTTGAACATAAATGGCTAACAGAGTGTCTATATAGTAAAGTTAATCTATTTAAAATATAATAATATAGGTGTATTATAATGATTTTGAATCAAGGTACCCCAGGAGAAGCAAAGGGCGTTGCACATTTAAGCTGAAGCTATAATTATACAGTTTCAATTTTTTATTGTATTTTCTGAAATTTTTTTATGCTTTTTCATATTCATTTGGCAAGATCTTTTACGAAACGACATTATTTGGACTGAATTAGTTTAAAATAATAGTTTGGTACTGAATTAGTTCAAAATAATACAGTTTGGTACTGAATTAGTTTGAAATAATACATACATTCGTTTTAAAGTTATTTTATTCGTGTTATAAATTAGATACATGAAAATTATTGTAATACTCTTATTTCATAATCATTATCCGTATGTTTTCGATCGAATCCAATGTTCATCACAATATCCGCATGATGTATATTACTTGTTGTCGTAAAGAGTGTTCATGAAAGTAATTTTTACTATGTTTGCCTTAGTTCACAAAGGTTGAAAACAATAAACAAACTATTGATTAAGTACGATGATATACAAATATATAGGTAGAACATATTATATAAAATTATCAGTAACGAATTACTTTTCTATAGCGATAAATTGACGGCCTTATATTTTCAATTTTTGCATGATGATTCAATGAAAAAAGCTATTATTCTATATATGCCACATTCGCCTCGGTGTTTCTATGAGAAATGAAAAGAGTGGGAAAAAAATTTTTTGCACAGTCATATGTGGGCCCATGAGGAGCATATTCCAAAATTGTTTTTAAATATATAAGGTGACCAAAATGGAAGGTACATATCGAAGTTATATTTTTTCCTATGAAAATTTTGAGAAATTAAAAAATACGGACTATAATTCAAAAATTGTTTACATCCTGTAACATGTAACGAGCTGCTTGTAGCTGAATTTACTGCTTATTTGAAAGGTTAAAGTTAACTACCAAATAAAAGTTTCATTTCAATATTGTACAGAGAAGAGAAAGAAGTTGCATCAAAGTTTGGGCACATTTTTTATTGAATAACTTCTTAAGTTAAATGGAACATCCTGTATGCAATGGCATATTTTGACGCAGAATTAGATTCCCTTTGAAACTATATCAGGGTTTCCTATGTCTAACTCTCATGATTTTTCGCAAAAGACGTTTTTATATTCTACTTATGAGTAATTTCTTCATCTCAAAAATGGAACATTCTGTATTGTAATTAAGAAGCATTTTTGAAATCTCTTTAACTGAGGATCACGTAGATTCGCTAAAAGCACGAGTTTAAATTTTTGCAAATACGATGTATCTCAAGCAAAATGCAGGCACAAGTATAAACTCAAATTTATTGCCATTTCTAAACTTTTGAAACATTCTTGAAAATGAAGGATCAACAGTCTTAGTTTTTGAGAAGAAATATGTTAAATTTCCCTGTTTGTTGGCAAATGTATTAGCTTCATCGTGAAATAAATCCCAAAATAACATTATTATGGGGACAATAAAAATTACATTTCGATATAACCAAAGTTACGATTTCTTCCTTATACCTATCCTACTATTTTTTTCAATAATAGTAGGCTTTGGCCTAGATGACGACGTTAGTAAGTTATTGTTTTAAAAGAACAATTATTTGACATGTAAAATACTTAATCAAACCGGATGCTGGTTCACCTGCGCACTTTGATAGACTTGTTAGAAACGAGTTAGATCGACAATTTCCAAATCGATGGATAGGACGAGGAAGTCCACAGCACAGAACTGGCCAGCCAGGTCTCCGGAACTAATAAGTCCCGACTTTTTTTTATGGGGGTATATCAAATATATTGTTTACTATAAACTGCCAACGACACCTCAGGATATGAAAGTACGAATAAAAAGAGCGTTTCGTTTCATACCGAAAAACATGTTATTAAGATTTCAGCACTAATTTATTGAAAGAGTTCACTTATGCATCGAGAATAATTGGCACCTCTTTGAGCATTTGATAAAATAATAATTCGTTTACCATTAACCTTTGTTAATTTTTCAATAAAATGAGTTCAAAAATGTTTTCAGCTTTTCATTACAATAAAGGATGTTCCCTTTTAAAGATAAAGAAATTAACAATCAAATCATGAAAAACATACTAGTCGACCATGGTCAATTTCATACATTACATAAAGTGAACAAGGAAAATTCTTTAATAATTTAAAAACTTATCAAACAACTTTCCAAGGAAGCTGGTTATACGTATTCAGCAAAGCAAAATCTGCATTCACAATCGAACGGTGAATTATAGAAACTGTCAAGTCACCCCGACTCAAAATCTGCATACAGCTGTTTCGATCTTATTAGATCTCATCAGTGCAGCCTATTTGACTCGGAGTGAATTAACAAATTTCTAATTCCAATCATCTATCCCCAATACAAATCGTGGTCAGTAACACTGGCTGGATAACAATTCAGAGCGCCATCCCACCAAAGATATTGGGAAACAACAATTCACCGCTTAGACTGAAAATGCAGAAATTCGTCGCTTAAACACGTACCTCCTGATATGAAGATATCTACTCTACAACAGTGGTGTATATGATTCCAAGGCACACTAACATAGTGATTAAAAACCTTTGGATATACTCACGAGAGCGCGCTCCGAATATTCTATTCTCATAGAAACACCGAGGCGAATGTGGTGGGCCACCATGTATATATATATATATATATATATATATATATATATATATATATATATATATATATATATATATATATATATATATATATATATATATATATATATATATATATATATATATATATATATATATATATCTAGTGTCTCTCCAAAAGAGTGCAAAAGATTTTAGGGGATGATTCCTTGTCGAATAGAGAAGAAGGTCATTTATATGAACAAATGATCTAACACCTGTCTTTGACAAGTTAAAAACTTCCAAGAATGAGAAGAAAAAATTTTTTTTCTCAAATTTCTGTAGTGTTACAAAATCTTATATGAACGGAAAGGCTACCTTTGAATAATTTTGAAGGGGTGAAATATGCAACCCCTATTCCATTTTTTACTAGAACTTTTTAACAAAATGAAATTTCTTGATTTAAAAATATCTCTTGAAATGATTAAGTGCTAAACTTTTCTAACTCTTGTGTTGTTTCCGTAAAAGCAATAGTTTTTCAATGAAAAAATAAAATACAACATCGTCCATGAACATCACTTGCAACTGGAATCGAAAAAAATCTAGTAGGTGGCTGTCAAGTCGCTTTGATTTTTATGTGGTAATCAGTTAGATATTGAGTTTCACCTTTCAAATCTAAATCAAAAGTATATATATATATATATATATATATATATATATATATATATATATATATATATATATATATATATATATATATATATATATATATATATATATATATATATATATATATATATATATATATATATATATATATATATATATATATATATATATAATATAGTATATAATTACCTATACCATTGAACCTTGGTGTCTCGGGTTCACAACAGAGGGTTGATGTCATTATTATAGTTTTACAAGGGTATGGACAAGATTTTCTTCGAAAATATCGATTTTGCAGTAGGTAAACAATTTGCGAAGTGACCTTTTTTGATCTAGATGAAAAGAATTTTTCTCGAAGAAGGGCCTCTGTAATTTTCAATGATCAGTGTAATTAAAATATTAAGGAGTAAATATTTTGTTTAAATAAAGAGTAGAAATTCTGTTTCAATGTGCATTTATTTAAACAAGAACCAAGATTGAAAACATTTTTTTATGAAAACGCTTATAGTTTAGGAAGTCCAGCTACGATGCTAGATTCGAAACTACATTCGTTTTTGCCTCTAATAATTTTGAAGTATCCTTTGTCCCCCCAGTCTTCGTTCCAGGAGTTAGCTACCAGCCAGTATGGTACTTCATTTTCTACTCCCCATCCTACTAATTTCACAGCATGACCTCCTTGGTAACTCCCAGTAACGTGTTGGTAGACTCCTGTGGATAAAACATAACAAGATAAAGAAATGCTATAATGTACCACTAACCTTTCAAATTATTTTCTATTCATTCTCTGAGATACTTGCGAAAGCAGCTACATACCAACCCTCACGTTAAATGAATACTGGGAATAATTGAACAATATCTGATAATATATTAACAACTGAATCTAATGATACACAGAATACCTACTTTAAAATCAAAAAATATAGTATCTTCATCATTACATGAAATCAACATGAGGAGAATGTTTGTGTACAACTGAATTATTAGGATTTTTTAGAAAATTATTGGAGAATAATACAGTAAATATCGCTTGTTGAGAGTTCCACTCTCGCGATTTGCAAAATCAAATAGAAATTATTTTTCTATATTAAATTCATAAGATACCAAAAATATCATTCTGGATTATATAAAATTTTGTTAGCTAGCTCCAGCATTCATGATAATATATATATATATATATATATATATATATATATATATATATATATATATATATATATATATATATATATATATATATATATATATATATATATATATATATATATATATATATTTTCACACAGTTTTCTGCGGATACTCTCTCACACGATATTCCCGCTCTGTTGAGATTTTTATATTGAAAATCAATACTGCTTTGAAATTTACAATATTGAAGGACAGACTTTCAGAAGTCAATATCGAAGTCCATTCTGCCACAAGTATAGAAAAATTTAGGTTACACTCTTCAAACTGTTTAGAAGGTACTGAAAAAATTTGCTGAATAATTTATTTCACTAACTGCTTGAGTCCTAATTAATTAAGAGGATATGCAAATAAATCACAACTTGAATGCAAAGAAAAAAAGTTAGTTTTTTGCACTAGCCAAGAAATTCCGAAATTATTTCAGATTCTTTTCTATGATCATGAATTTAAATTTTTCGTAGTTGTGCAAAATTCATTCACATCATCATCAAGGGAAAGTTTTTCCTACTCACCACTTTTGTAATTTAAGAAGTCCTCATAAACATTGAAAGATGCTTCTACTGGTCCATTGTTGAGAATTTCAGTCTGGATCGCTGCCTCAGATCTTGGAACTGAGTAAGAGCTTTTTCCGAAATAAAGTTCATCATTGTAATTGAGTGTTGAATTATCACATTTTTTAGTACATTTTGGAGTAGGTTGTGATTCTCCACATGGTGATAAAGAACCAGTTGTGTGATGTTCACAGGGAGGAAAGACGTAGCTTTGACAACCCTGCAAAAGAAATAGTATGTTGAAAAATTTCAACTATTATTTGCAGCTTTTTCTCCTGAAATGTGTATATCATTATTTTTCAAAATTTCTATTGAGTCAGCCAAGGTAGTTTTTTATTCGCACGAACATAATATGTAAAAATCCTTTTGGATCATGAGATGTTCAAATGCCAATTCAGTTATTTATAGATGAAATATATGCTCAAATGTCGAAAACAATTATTTTATTTGTAATTATGAACAAGAACAAATTCTGATTTTAATATGTTTATTATCACAAAATAATTGAAAAATATTTGAAAAATATATACTGCTATTGCAATTTCGGTCAGATGATCATCATCAAACAGATTAAGTTTAGAACCAAATGAAAATGTTTGTCACTTATACAGGTAAAACCTTTCCAGGAAATTCTTGTAGGGTTGTTAGAGATGATGGCAACTGAAGAAAATAAATTAAGGTAGGTTTTTAAAATGGGCATTTGAACTTCATAATATAAAAGTTCTCAGATCACATTATGGATTGAATATGTCAAATATAAGGAAATAAATCTTCTCAATCTGTTATTTCAGCAAGACAGTACCTTTTGTGTTATGATTGAGGTTGAAAGTTTCCAATGATTTCAAGAAATTTTGCATAAATTGTAAATTATCTATTTGAGGAAATGGGTGGTGCTTTGCGCAGCAATAATTTGAAAATGTTGATTTTGTTTTATTTTAAAAAAAAGATTATTTATATTCTTTGAATCTTGATTGAACGATCGACCAGTATGTCCTATATACATTCCTTTAGATACAGGATAAATTAACATTGTAAATACTGAATATTCAAATTTTGAGGTGGCATCTTTGGCATTGAATAAAAATCTTCATACTTTTGTTTTAGGTACGAAAGAACTTTTTACATTACACTTAAGTATGACATTGGAAATGTTTCCTCTTAGTGGACCGAAATAAGTTAAGGTATTAATTTTTCATATTTCTCTTTTTTCGATATATGCCGTTATACGCAAGTTAAGTACATTTTTTTAAAATCCTTTCATTTATTATACTTGCACAGAATCAATTATTCAGATTGATGTTTGGATAGTAGAAATATTTTTCATCAATTTTGACCAACTTTGGCTAAATTTGTAACTCACCTTAGTGTCTCCATAGAGACCTCCACTGACTATACCATGATGTACCCAATAACTCCATGCAGATGATGGATAACCTCCATTGCATCCTTCACCACAACTCCATCCACAGCAAGTTAGCAGATCATTAGCGGAGATGGAAACCTGTAGTTTACCACCAGAGTGGATGCAAGTTCTGTCGCTCATAGCTTCCACAGCTGCGAAAGCCTATAAAATTCGAGTGATGACGGTATAGAAGATTATATAATTATAAATTTACTATATTAAGAACTGTTTTCAATACACCGAAATATATCACTAGTACATGAATAACAGATCTAATATTCAGAAGATATATATATATATATATATATATATATATATATATATATATATATATATATATATATATATATATATAAATATTCAGAATTACTGAAGCAAAAGTTGATCGTTCATTTGAAAGTAATTTTTATACTTAAGCGAAAATAATAGACTACTACAAGGAACAGCGGTAGTGGTTTTTATATCCGTTTGAGACCTTCTAGATCAGCTTTATTATTTTATGCATATTGGTATATCTAGTATCTCCTATTGTACAAAGAAAGATGAAATTTGATATTTGGTGTGTTTCTTGATGCACAATAAAATTAGCAAAATTTTGTTTAAATTAAGTCAAAATTTTGGCACTATAAAACTATGGACCAAGAAGTGTTTTTGGAGTGTTTTTGCATTGCAAGCCCCTTTTAATTGAGTTAGACAGTTGAAAATTTGTAGTGAACTGAATTGATGCTAAGGAAATACTTCTGGTAGTATAGAAATATCTCATGCGGATATTTCTATTTCTGGTCCAGATTGAATTAGTAGATTGTAATTTTTTACTTGCAATGAGTTAGTGTTATAGAAGTGAACCATAGTAGTTTTAACTAATTTCCCTTACCGCCATTCGAATTCAGAGATTTCATGCTTCATGATTTCATGCTTTTAGAAGTTTTGCTCACTTTTGCGATTCAGTTTGTGCGAGAAAGGAGTGCACGCCGTCAGTTTTATTTGATTTGTTCTATCACCCTTAATATGCTATTGAAATTTCAAGCATTTTGGGTATTTTTCGAGCTTTGTATATTTCTACAGCGATTTCAAGTTCAGTTTAAGTCCTAAAAACTTAAATATGAATTCGGTTGATGTACGAGAGGAGTTATTTGTAAATTTGAAATTTTCACCGTAATTTGGATGTAGAAACTTCATACGTTTTTACACGTATTCAAGTTGTAAATGAGAAGAAAATATACGCTTTCTTCAAAAATAATTCATTTTAAAATATACATAATTAATCGAATTTATGAAGTGGTATTAATTCTGTAACTTTCTGTAGGCGAATATTCTTTCCAATAGTGAGATTTGATATTTTTGAATCTCAAGTTGAATTGGTGTATTCAAATGAGAATATAATATAGATGAATTTGGAATTTTGAATCATTAGAGATTTAAAATTTTATTTACTTCACGTGGATTTTATGAAAATGACATAGTTATAAAATTCAATACAATATGAGAAGAAATTGAGAAAACTATACCTTCTTCATTTGGAAATCGTAATCATTCAAAAATTTTCCTCATTTTGTATTTTTGAAAAATATTAGCTATATTAATATAATTCCCTCGAATTCATGAAAATATTTGAAACTGTGCAGTAATCAGCCCAATTTCTGAAAATACTCATTAATTAATATCATCAGATTCATATTGAATTATCAATAGCGAGGGCTTGTTTAAGGAATGATGCGTTTCGTGTAGTTATGCTTTCAATTAATTGAAAGATATGAAATTAGTTTGAAATTCTCCTGATTTCACGTCACAATATATTCAATCAAATGTTTTGTTGCGCACAAAGGAAAAAACGGGAAATATTCAAAAGAACTTACCCAGCAAGATCCACAAGTAGACTGATCTCTCACCACTTTCAATGATTCACATTCAGGCCATTGCTGACGAGAATCAAAACTTTCTGGTAAGTCATCTGCTATTTTGATATTTGCTAATGGAAGTGCATTTTTAGGTTCGGGTAAAGCTCCCAAGAGTGCTTTAATATGGGACTTAGGGGTATTTACGTCAAAGTTTCTTCCAGCTTTCCATGTAGTGCTAAGTTTGTTAATTTTGTTGATGAATTCATCGGATAATGGGCTCTCTAACACTCTGGCGAAAACAACACCGAGTGTTAAGAAAAGTACATAAATTGAAGCATTCATCCTAAAAATTAAATAATAAGATGAAGATAAGACAAAAGATGCATGATTTCAACCTTAACATGGTACATGAAATTTCCATATATAGAAACTTATTATTCTCTACCTTCTGCAAGTTTAGTTTTAATCTTCTCTCGAAGAAACTGAGATGAACGAAACAAATTTTCTGATTTAGAGTCGACTTTCATTATTTATTGGTTAATATTCATCAGAAATGAAGGGATGAAATGGTAAGAACTTCCGTAAATTGTTCAGGCTTGAATTGCATAAATAAGATTCATTTTGTTTTTTTCACAGTTTTTATATTGAAAATTTCATCTTATGAAAACTGTAGTATTTTCTCAATTTAATTTATCAGAGTTACTCTTAGTATATGAACAAGGTACATGTTGAACAATTAGTTAAATAACAAAAAATTCAAAACATTATTTGTATTCATTGCGATTCTTAAAAAGTGGCATTGTAATTCGGAACAAATATATAGTTTAATTTAATCTTGTATTTTTATTTTAGTTGACCCAATATTTGGATAATTTGAATAAGCTGCTTTTTATTTGGGACGGGGTCATCAATGAAATAACCAAAATATTCACGACTTACGTTTCGACAATTTATTTTGTCATCTTCAGGGTTGAAATATAACAGAAATTTTCTGTAGTCAAAGTTTTTGATTTATTAAGATTTACTTATCGGATGAATGAGGAATAACCTCTACACAATGGCATTGAAAACGAAACATTGAAAATATATAGGTTTTCTCATTTCATCGTTGCTTGTTATAGAAAATAAAGATGAACGTGCAAAAAAAATGGTAGAGAATGATTAAATATATGTTGAAGTGTTAAACTCCAAAAAATCATTTATAATTATGGAGAATAATTGATAATTTCGCGATTTTTTTTATCGATAGTTCAGATACGAAGTATTTTATTTTCTTTAGATATCTATGGTTTAAAGTAAAAAGTGTTCAAACTCAATTTCAGGTATGGGCGTTTTCACTATGGGCAAAGTTTCTATTTTTTAAAAGACCTTTGTACCAATTTGAAAATAAGAGTAATACTTAGGTGATTGAAAAATTCTTTGAGAATATAAATATGTTGTTATCTTCTGACGAATAATTTTGAACTCAAATGCTAAAACACATTCACATATGAACTGTACTGTGAATATTTTAGTATAATACATGAATAATAATTAGGATCAAATTAATGCTCATACACATCATCCCACCCCTTCATTTTGGGGTTGGTTCAATTCAAATTTTCTGTCAATTTATGCTTACTCATTGCTTGTACTATACAGAGCAAGTTTTGAACTTTTGGATAATGATTTAGTTGATTTTTCAAATTCTTTCTGTTTGTGATGAATCCCGTACAGATACTGAAACAACAACCAGACTTTCGGGCTAGCTGATGTACAATTATATTTCGAACGAATCTGAATTTGCTGCAAAATTGTGTTCCGAAGGAGAATGATAATTAGTTGAATATTGGAAATATGTTAGTTAATATGTTTGTCTATTTTTGATGAGAAATTTTAATACGAATGATTTCAATATGTGTTTGGTCCTTATTATATTGTAGTACTTTGTACTCTGATATGAACTTTTATCATATGCAGGCATGTTCATTGGTGTGATTGAAGTTTTTAATTTTCTCTGTTTTGACTGTGAGTTCAACCATAGCTGTATAAAACCCCCTAACAAGGAAAATCAATTTGTATGTTCAACGGAAATTTTAAATTTGATATTCTTACCAACGAGTGTTTTTATTCATTTTTCCAACAAAACCGATCTACATCAAGTGAAGACCGTTAAGAGTAAGTTATATATATATATATATATATATATATATATATATATATATATATATATATATATATATATATATATATATATATATATATATATATATATATGTGTGTGTTAGTCTATCCGCATACTCAGAATATATGATGAACAAAAAATTACTCACCTGATCAATAACTGCAATGTGGCTATAAGAATCAATCTCAATCTATATATACATTTCTGGTGATTTGTCTTATCTTCAATGTAAACCATAATTCAAATATTTTCATTGTTGAGAAGAAATTTTTTAAGCCATCTGATAAATCATAAATAAGTATCTATTTCCCAATTAATCAATATGGATTATGTTTATCTCAGGTGTAAGCTTCAATGAAAAAGATCTGAACATATCAATGATTCTTTGATAAGCTCTTTTATTGAATTTTATACTCGAGTGGTGGAATAATGAGGAAAATATTGTCGTATTGTAAGACGGTATCTGTGATAACTCAAAAAATTTTCATTCAAGAGGAAAATTGAAATAGCTTCTTAAAACTGAAAAAAACAATATCCCGATTAATTCTTCAATTGAAGATTAAGCTATACGGTATTTCATTCTAATTCAATAAATTAGTGAAAAATATACAATATAATATTTGACCATGATAAAAATATCAGGCTTTATTTTAACTTGATATCTTAATATATAATTTAAAATTAGAACTTCACAAAGTGAATTTATTTCGGACTATCCATTGATCTTTAGTGTTTATGAGAATTGCAATAGAATACATAATTTTTATAGTTCCCAATGTTGTTTTATGGGTGGGTTGATAGGGTTTGCTAATAACTTCCAACATCGATAATTAAGCAGTAAGAATCATTTCGTACCCTGAGAGCAGAACAATTCTGAGTGACAAATGGCAAATTTTACAAAATGCACATTTTTAATTTTTTCAAAACTACAATAAGTATTGTCTTGACAAAGTACGTTTCCTCTTGTTCTTACTTTTACACTAGTGTCATATTATTCGGCACAATCTTACGTTGTTTTAAAGAATGTGGATATAGAATACCTAGATGATTCTACTCTTTTTTAAGTTGAAAGACAGAATATCAAATACATTTTTTGTTTGAATTGTTCTGCTTGAATTAGCTGCTTGATATAGCTTCATTATTCCTCATTTATTTTCATTCACTATTAAAATAGAAAGTTTTCTGAAAATACATGGACAACAATCGAGAAAATAATAACGTAAAATTTATATGCAAACGAAATTTAAAACCTCATTGGGGACAGATACATTATACAAAATGAAAAAACAGAACAAATATAAAATACGTTAAGCACTTTTGATTTTGAAAACACTGAAAATGAAACTATAAAATAAAACCTAAACAAATATTTATTTTTAATTCATAGGAATTCTTAAAAACTATGGAAATTAGCATTACTATATGTTTGTAGCTCGTTTTATAAAAAATAATATTTTGCTTTTCCGGATTCGCTGTTAAACTTTTTATTTCACTTCAATAAATTTTGTCAGGAATAATACGAGCAAACTTCTCAATAATGCTGTGAACAGAATCACCTTCATCTTGTGTATGACCCCGTTGAATATTTTTGTGTAAAGTAATTATAAAGTGAAAATAAAAACTTATTCATGTTCTGCCTGGTATAGTTACCAGAAAAACAGGCAAATTCTGTAATTTCTTTTCTAACATGATGTTCAATAAAAGGTAGGAGGCAACTACCAATTTCGGAAGATGCTTTCTCTTCTATGAATTCGTGCCACATATAACAAAATACAACATTTGATGTCAAGTTAAAAACTGTAAGATTAAATGTAGACAATTTTAATTCATACTAGGTGACATCGACTACTGTTTTTGGTTCTGGTAGTACCTGCTGAAAGTCGAATACTACTGCGGCAAATGGAGCATTTTCTTTAGATTAATCTTTTTCAGCATCTTTAAAATTTCGTGATAAACTCATATTTTCTATGTGCCGTTGATATCCTTTCTCCATTACCAGGCAAACTGTTTTCATAGCTATGGCAAACGTCACATAAATTTTTCTCCAGTAAAAAAAATGGCATGTTCATTTCAAAAGAAATGGTTCTAACTGTTTGCTAAATGGTAAATAAAATAGAAATGTCTTCTACAATTATTGTCATGTTCATTCTGCTCCTCTTGATCTTTGGTTTTACGTTGTCGATTTCTTGCTCGTCTATTGCCTGAACATATTTTGATATTTGATCCTTTTTTCGATATATATCCTTCAGGTATCGAAATGTTTCAAATATTACGTTCATTTATTTTTCCAAACACTTTTCCAAATATTTCAATTTACAGTTTTTGTAAGTAGCTTCAAGTTTTTTTCAGGTCTTTTTTCAATTTTCAATTTGTATATACCTTTCTACTGTTTTCAGCCTTTTGATTTAATTTTTCTTCCTTTCCTCCTTTTTTCTTTTGGTATTATAGACGAAGTTCAGTTATCAGAAAGAGGATCTAGTTGTTCCTTTTTTTTTGTTTGAATTTAAATCAATTTCAGAGTCAGAGTCTTCATCTTCATAATCTCCCCCAAATGGATCTGATACTGAAGAAGAAAATGCATATATTCCCACAACGTCTTAGACATTTGGCATGCCCTCTACTCTGGGTTAAACCAGAGTTGATGTATTTGACGTAAAAGGCATATTATTTTTATTTTGGTCTCAATGGTCCTTTTGAATAAAACATTTTTCTCCACAAATAACTCACAAAAATAATATTATACTTAAATGGAACTTGAATACAAATGAGTCTATTGTCCTCAAAACGCAATTCTAATATTTCGAAAACTATTATATGTTCAAGCGTCTTATACAGGCAAATGAAAATGTAGCTTCATCATTACGAATGTAGCATGAGCGATATCCAGAGGAGGCAACCGCCTGGTAAAATATTTAGCCGACTGAAGCAAAACCTAATATCAAATCGTTCATTTGAGAAGCCTTGACGTAAAACCAATAGAATTGATAGACAACGAATTAGAGGAATTTAAAGTTTTATGCCTCTTCAAAATCCTTCTTACTGTTGTTCTACTTACTTCAGTATTCTATTCCATTGCTTTGGTGGATGTGTTTGGAGGAAGATTTATTTCGCCCAAAACTGGCAATTCCTTATTTTTTGCCTCTATAAACTTACTAACCTCAGGTATTCATTCAAATTTTAACTGAGCATTTTGTTTCGAAGGCCTGTTCCATACTTTATAGAATATATTACTGTCGAATTTATTCGATTGTCCTAGAATTACTGTGCGAAGTTCAATACTTATCGATAAGAGATAGCAAATATTACCCTATTAATCCCATTACAATTATTATTATTACAATGTTAAATATTGTGGGAATGTTATTCATTAGATCATTTTATGTTATTGTTTTTTGATTTAACGCTTCATTTATAGGTAAAACAAGCTATGAAAATAATATATTTTATATATATATATATATATATATATATATATATATATATATATATATATATATATATATATATTAATTTTATATATATATATATATATATATATATATATATATATATATATATATATATATATATATTCTCACGTGTGTTTTTACTACAAATATTTGTTTTTGTTTTTCATTATACTAACACTGAAAATGAAGGAACTGGGAGTGTTTGCTGTTGCGTTGTGAGACTTGAGATATCCAGCGATATACCCATGATTGCTCTTGCTCGTAAAATAGTAGCCACGTATGGAGTGATATTCGCATGGAGTAAAACGGCCGTACGTTTCCATATTATGAAATATAAAAGATTTAGATCACTTAAGGCTTAAGGATGGATAGAAATATCGTTGGCGTCGAAACTGACGTATCTTCATTTCCGAATATTCGTTGCTCCTTCAATTCAATTTGTGCAATTTCGTTATCTCAATGTACATATGTCATATATATTATAAATTCATATATATATTTATATATCACATTGCGTGCCACCGTTGTAATCGCGAAAACAGTCCCAGAGGCCAAACCACATTTTCGTAATATTTATATGTATAAGCTAAAATAAATGTTTTTCTGACAGTTTTGTGTTTTTTTTGTAGTTTTTAATAATTTTTTTTGTAGTATTTCAGTGTCTCTCGTATATGAGTGACGTGGCCCTCTAAAAAAATGCGTGATGTTGAAGCTGCTGGCCATGTCTCTCAAATATGATCGACGCATGTTTTTCAGTATTTTCTCTTTTTTTGCAGGTATGACGTTTGAAAACTGAACGGTTTGTGTTTCCTCGCAATAGGGATCGAATTTATCTGCTATATTATAATGTTTGTGTATTTTCTATTGTCCTTTGATAAAAATTTTTTCGGAGTATCAGACCCTTCAGACAATTTTGTTCTCTTGTATATTTTATAGTTTTAAGTTTATCTGTAGATATACTATCCATTGTATCAACATATTTATTACGGATTATTTGAACTTACAGTCTAATACCTCTGTCACAAGAAATCGATTGTAAAAATTCGTCGCAGGAGTTCCTGGCGCTATGCGGAAATTCAGAAGGAATCAGGACGTATACTTGCAAAATCGAAAGTCAAATTCACTTACAATTATTGTGACAAGTGCCCTGGACAGCCACAAATGTGTGCGTTATGTTTTAACGAAAAACATTAAGTTTTCCGATATTTAATTTTTGCTTCGTTTTATTAAGTTCTGAACATAAGAGTTTTCAAAATGAGTTTGTGTTGATATTTTTTGTTAAAATATTTTTTTTCAGACTGAAATTTGTGTTGATATTTCGTAAAATAAATATTTTTTCAATTTTTTTTTGTATTAATTATACCAACAAACCAAGACGCATATTACTTTGCCTAGAGGCCACGCTCATGATGTCCCATATCATGAGCGTATATATATATATATATATATATATATATATATATATATATATATATATATATATATATATATATATATTATATATATATATATATATATATATATATAATATATATATATATATATATATATATATATATATATATATATAACTTGAATCGAATCTCTATGTGAATATGATTTCATTTTACAGACATCAGGTTGAGAGTAACGGCAATGAAAACATATTATTTCCGTGGTCAGTTTGAAGCTTATTGATACGAATTCTTACTCCTTCCTGACCATCTGTTAGATCTAAACATAACTGCTACTAAAT
>JARQZK010002889.1:347500-432500 GCA_030704885.1 Cynegetis impunctata
TCTGGATCATTTGAAATTAATTGCGGTAACATAAACGTAGTTTAGATAATAAAAAAGTGGACTCTGGTGACACAAATCATTCAATTAATAGGAAAATTGAGAACCACTCATTAAGTTCAGACTTTTAAACACTTATTAGGTAGAATTATGGTATAAAATTGAAATTGCTAGAATTCTTACGAATCAAATTTCCTCAAAGATTCGGCTGAATTCACAAATAGTTATTTATTGAACTTGTTAAACTATACAGCTTCTGGTAGTGATTTGGTTTGATCTAACTGAATATTCTATATAAGCTACCAGATAATTGTGATAGTATATAAACAGCAAGTAGTACTTCAAAACGTGGATCATTCATTATTATCAAATATATGTGATGATTGTTATCAACAGTGCTTTATTTCGTTAAGAATATTAATTTTCACCAAGTACCTCTAAATTATTTAAAAAAAAAACACTTTTGGAAAGAAATGTTAACATAAGTCTCACCTGAATCATCAAATGAAATAATGGAGTACTAGGAGATAAATATATTTATTTTGAGTCTTGATATGATAAGTTGCTTGTATTTTACTTTATTGATTCAATATTGATAACAAATTACAAGAGTACGATTAAGGAATATTGGAGTGGAATGTGTACGTAAGAAGTGTCAAAGTCTTCCTTTGTCTTCTCATTAGATTTCTAGGAATCCAATTTCCAGATGTTCGATGCATGTACCTAAGCAATACTTAGGTATATAAGAAATTCATCTATTTTCTTCGAGAAAAGAATAACATAAAGAGATTAATTTTTGAGTAAATATAAACTTATTGTGAGATGAAGTTATTTGAATGACATATTTAGTCGTATTATCCCCGTTAATAATAGATTATTGCAGCGTATCGATAGTCAACCGTCAGGCGCGGGAGTATTATTTAAAATTTGCTTTCTAGAAAACAATTTTCGAAATATTTTTGATTATATATATATATATCTGTATAGATATATATATATATATATATATATATATATCTGTATAGATATATATATATATATATGTATATATATATATATATATATATATATATATATATATATATATATATATATATATATATATATATATATATATATATATATATATATATATATATATATATATATATATATATATATATATATATATATATATAATGCTATGCACCAACGTCAACTTACTCCAAAGAAGAAGTAGAATCATTTTACGAAGACATATCAGCAATAATGAATAAAAATAAAAGCACACAAACAATCATCATAGGGGACTTTAACGTCAAATATAAGAACAACAAGATGACTCAGAAGAGAACTTAGGTACGTTCAGCATTGATGAAAGGAATGAACGAGGATATATGTTGCTTGACTTTTTATCCCAAAAACAGCTATATGCAATTAATGGAGAAGAAACAATGTGAATGGAGGTGAGTCATTACCAACGGATAAACAAATAACGAAGTTAGCTACATCATATCACCAACACTCATCAAAAAATGCCAATATCTTTGGAATGAAAAGAGATATTAGTTCGCGGTTTTGACAGGTCAATAAGTCATCAAATTTGGCTTTTCGTTAGCTATTTAGATTTATAGCATTGCATTTGAAATTTCTCGAAGAAAATCATAAATAGAGCTAGTCTAGTTGACTATTGGAAAACTAAAAATGTTTTTGTTATTTGTTACTGAAATCTACATTCAATACTCTTCGCATAGAGTCTACGTTTTCGAAAATCGGTTCATGCATTATGGAGTTACAGTCATTTTTATGTCAAAGGAAGAGAACTTCCCCCACCATTTCAGAATAGGTAATACAGAAAAATGACTTCAACAAAAGTTGTAGAATTAGATCAGTAGTTTCTAAAGTTGATATTTTTGACTAGCCTAAATTGGGGAATATTTCGTAAAAAATTCAATTATATTTTATAAGTGGTAGATTGCGCCACCTAGCGGAAAACTATGGACTCAGAAACATTTTCAATAATTTTTTTGGGGCAGATTTTCATATAAGAATTTTTTTCCCCAAATTCTAGGACATACGGTTTCCGAGATACGGCCGGTCGTACCCTTAATGAATCACCCTGTATATATTAGAACTATTTCCCAAACAAACTACTGAGTCAACAATATAACTAGTACTACCTGGTCCTCTCATGTAGGTATTTGCTGGAGTGTCTGTGCTCGTTCGGTAATAAACAATGTCATACGGAGCGTAGTTATAATTTGACTTGAACATATCGAATATCAAGGAAGCATTAATCTTTTCATTTCCTCCTACAGCATGGTCACTATAAATTTGTGAGCTCAGTTGTTGTATTACACCACCACTGTTTATTTTAACTTCGTAATCAGCTGAAAAGGGAAATCTTTTTCCTATTATCTCCATGTTTTCTTTGAGTGTCATTGATAATTTAACTGGTTTTCTCAGAAGCCAAGCGGCAAGGGCAGTCGCAGATGAAATGAGGTTGGCTCTGCTAAGTTTTCCACCAAATGCACCTCCACATCGTCTCACTTTCACATGAATTCTGTAATTATACAAATTTATATGAATTAAATGTTTCAAATAAGTTTTCTGGCTTACTACTAGTTTGTATTGTAGTATATTGCTTCGAAACCATCTCAGTATATAATTATATGAAAGGACTCTTTGCCGCACTCTATGAGGAAGATAATACACGAGAGTAAAAGAATTTTTTTTTCTCACATGTGTAAAACATCAGTTCATCGTTAGATAATAATACTTTAGAATTTGATTCTTTCTATATCGAAATACTTCAGTAAACCCATTCAGTAAGAATAGGCAACTGTTTCAAATAAGGAATTAACATATTAAGTAATTAACATAAAATATTCATTCGAATAATATTTGGAATTTGATGATAATAGTTTTTTTCCTACCGACAAGGAAGAGAAAAAAAACATAAAAATAATGAGTAACTCAACTAACATCTGTCGCACCAACCTTTGTAAGAATCTCTTTCAATCAATCAATCAGTTTTCGCCGACAATCGAAAGTATTGTTTGTTGCTATGTTCTCTATTATATTCATGAGAAATTTACGTTACATTCTGATGGAAAAATTCAACTAATGATGTTATTTAATGTCCTAAGTATCTGTTTATATTTTGATCATTTATTTTGTGTTTTTTTTCTTTCACTATCCATGAATGTCTGTAAAGTCATAAGTCAATTTACACTGTCCGTAGTTATATGAATTTTTCATTTTTATTTTTCAAATTACTATATATTATATAGTATTGCCATTTTTATGTTCATTTCAGAGCCCTGAGGTAGGTATTTTAATAATCATCCCGACCAACAACCTTTGAAACCCTTCATCTATTATTTTGAATACTGTCTTTGGAGTTTTAATCAATTTTGAAGAATAAGTGAATAGTACTCTTATTTTTTTGACTATATCGAGCACGTACTTATTTTCTGGTATGTTGAGTACCGAAGCTGCACTGGCCTGTAATATGTCCATCCATTGTGTGGATGGATATAATTCCAAACCATCCTCGGTGGGAACTGCGGAGCAGCATTGTAATTCCATATGAAAATGATACTGCATTCCAATATCGAATTTTCCTGATATGGTTTGTTTGATATCATCACCTGAAAATATCGAAAATTTTCAATAGTACAAAATTTATTTGATCCAATTGTGTGTTAGTTGTTCTAGGACAAAAAGTAAATAACGATATTATCTATTAACAAATGCAAGGTTCTCAACTGCATTAAGTTATTTCATAATAAAAATATTGGATGAAGCATATTTTATTTCATTCGAAATCAATCGTAATCAATTCAAATTTCACCAAACAAATGAATCGGTCACTTTCGAATTCATCACAAAAGTGTTATTTTCATACTATTAGATCGAGAGATACTGGAAGGATTTGTGAAGACATTTCTTACAGTATGCCGCTTTTAGGGGAGTTCATATACTTAATAAATTGAAGGAGAATGACTTTCTTACCGGTGGTGCGCACGTCGCAATTGCAGAATAATTAATTGAAATTGCTCGAAAATCCGGAGGTGTCAAACAATTTCCTGCACAAAATTTCCTCAATTTATCGGTATTTTAACAACAACACATCCGACGTTCGCTATATGCCATACTTCTCCGGTGGGTGTTTAGACCCGCCATACTGTTTTGAAAATGTTTTTTTCAAATTTTTTTGAAATTAATTTCTTACAGGCTGATTTTTTCTAAACAATTGTTTTTTATTAATTTTGTACGAAATTCACCACGCCAACCATTCCGACAGTCCAAAATACCCGCCATACCCCCTCAAACATGTAATTTTTTTGAATTCGAAAAACTATTTCTTTCAGTATGGCAGTTAAATCGTGGTCAGTTTATGATACAGTGAGACAATAGCTATTTATGCCATCAGTTACGAAATGCCTAATTTTGTGCAAAAACTCACAAGTTACACAAAATTTCATTTCGTAACGTATTGCATACAAGATTTTTTCTAATATTGAAGAAAGTAATAAAAAAATAAAATTTAATACAATTGATAAAAATTTGGAAAACATAAATTTAGTTTGTTGCTGTTACTTCATGTTAGTTGTCAGTTTGACATTTTGTAAAATAGTCTAGACGGAAGGTTTTTAGCGAGATTGATATATTTTTAGTTTTATTTTTAAAAAATTAGTGATTCAAGTTCTGAAGAGCTACCAAGCGATATTGAAGAGGCAGCAGTTAATGCTCTATTATCAGTAATTCCCAAAAAGTCAAAGGCAGTTTATGATTTGGCATACGAAAAATTTGTTACATGGTGTGATGAGAAGAAAATTGAACATGTTAATGAGAAAGTTTTACTTGCATATTTTGAGGGTAAGAAAGATCTAAAAGTTTCCACATTATGGACACTTTACTCAATGTTAAGGTCTGAACTAAGTCTGAAAAGGAATATTGATATTAAAAAATATACAAATTTGGTAGCATAATATTAAAAGGCAAGCGGACGGGTACAGTGCTAAAAAGTCAAAAGTTTTTATTAAAGAAGATTTTGCCAAATAACAGCAAGTTCGAGCAATGAAAAATATGTCGTCTGGAATTAATTTGAATAATTGCAATAATTGTGTAATCAATATTTATAATAATTAATTAATTTATAGTTTATGTTTTTAACTTGTATTATAACAGTTTGATAAATAGAATAATTATTTTTGTCACTAAATTTGAAATACATTTTTCGTCACCAATTGCATAAAATTTTACTTTATGCAACTAGTTACAAAAAGTAAGACTATTCATAATGTCAATCAATTTTAGAAAGTGTCACTTTATATTAGAAAAAATTATATTCGCCATACTTCTAGTGCAGTACAAAAGTGGTGCCATACTTGAAAAATGGTATTTTTAAACGTTTCTAAAACACGCCTTTAGAAGCCGTAAAATTATTTTTCACAGTATGGCATAAATGAAATCGAAATGTCCCAATACGATTATTAGTAAAAAAATACGCCATACTGTCACCTTGGCACGGAAGTCCGTGATACGCACGCTGCGATGTAAAAAAATAAATAAATAAAGCGATTTTTTACAGTATGGCATTTAAATTTTCGGAAAGTTCATGAAAAGTATGATTCAGGAAAATTTATCCCATACTTATGGTGAAGTCCAAAGTGGTGCCATACTGTATGAAGTTGTTCAAATGATGCATTAAATTTTACCATTATTTAATTACATTGTACGTATATCACCTACTCTACAAGTATGGCATTATAACAATTATGTTTCTAATCATAAAAACAAGTAGGTACTAGATTAAATTTCAAGCGGAAAGAAATAGTTTTTCGAATTTCAAAAAATTACATGTTTGAGGGGGTATGGCGGGTATTTTGGAAGTCGAAATGGTATGGCGTGGTGATTTTCGCACAAGATTAATAAAAAATTATTGTTTAAAAAAATCAGCCTGTAAGAAAGAAATTTTGAAAAAATTACAAAATAAATTTTTTTTTTTTAAAAGTATGGCGGGCCTAAACACCCATCGGAAAAGTATGGCATATAGCGAGCGTCGGATTTTTTATTGTTAAAATACCGATAAATTGAAAAACTCCCCTGAAAGCGCCATAGAAATGACTTCATAAGTCCTTCCAGTATCTCTCGGTCTATATGTTCAACTCTACAGAAACATTTCTATCAGAATCTATACAATCTATAAGAATACTTTTTAGATTAGATGAATCTGTTGTAGTAGAATCGCCCAAAACCTAAATTTCCTACACATGCAACTGTAACACAAATATAGAAACAAATCCATGAGCAGCATAGATTCGTCACTGATGTGGTATCTACTTTCTGAATTTTATTCTTTTCAAATATATATTTTTAATCTCTTAAGTCAATGTGGAGAAGTTGTGAAGGTAGGTACGCAAAACCCCAAAATACATGAATTCTCCATATAAAAATGGCGGCGGCTGAGAAGAATATTAGCACGGTAGTGGTGCTACGTTTATACCATCAGTAGATAGTACCTTTACATCAACTTAATCTACGTACAAATGTCTCTTTGAATTCACTTAGAGGGTATTTGAAAATGTAGACATCATTCAAAAACTCGTTTGTTCAGCTGCAAAGGCAACCCAAAGAGCCCTGGAAGGTTGAATTTCTAATTTTAGTTCAAATACATTGTTGATTTTATATAAAGAATTTAAGGTTACCTACCTAAATGGTAGACTAGCACTTAATAAATTTTGCTTTAAATGTCTCTCCTTTGCTCTCTAACTTACTATGTGTATGTAAATGTATGTGAGACAAAAAAGCCATTATTATTATCTGCGTTTTGGCTTTTGAAAAAGTAAACCTGATAATCATTTATGTGGATGATGATTATTATTACTATTCAAAATAATATTCCTTCAAATTATTTGCGATGATGAAAGTGATGTTATTGTGGTATTTCAGTTTGTCTTATTTCTTCTCATAACTTCATTACATTTTATGTAGGTGGAAAATTTAAATTCGAATTGAAAATTTTCAAGTTCCTCAAATATCAATGTACAGGTGGTAATCCGGCACCACTCTGTTCACTCAATATACAGTGTGTAGGTCTATTATTTTTGGGGAAAAACGACATACCTACAAACAATACTAGTTACTATGTAGATAACGAACGACCGCAAATATAAAAAATAGCTTCAAATAGAAAAAAACTAAAAAAAAAATTGTAACGTTTGAACAAATGAAAATAAAGTAAAGAGTTGTAGAGAAATATCGCAAAGAAAAGTGAACTGAACAACTTTTTCCATAGTGCAAGCGGATTCATGAGAAAAATATGATCAGTATCAGAAGTTTCGAGATGCGTTGTCTCAAGAAAACGTTCTTTCATTTTCATTCAGATTGCATAGCTCACTGCGATTCAATTTGACAAATAATAATTTTTATTTTAAATTCTGCAAATTCATATTATTCAATTAATTCAACTGAAATCTCATTGTTTTAATAATTCAATAACCAAATAATCTTTTATATACACTCTCATTTTTTCGTTCTATAATAAGAATAATTTGACCGAAATAACACAGAAGTTACAGTGAGGAGACATGTAGATATAATATAATATACAATTTTTCATACCGACAGAAAATTCAGTTGCAAAACATCTGATTCTTCATTAAAGCATGAAGTCGAATTACTGTGAAATACATTGACAACTCACCTATTTTTGTCGGCTTCATCTCTTCTTCTTTGATCAACTTTTCCGTAGCCTTTGCCGCTAAAATATCTCTGATAGTTAACAGAGGTGAATTTTTGGGTTTTGTGTACTCAATTTTCACTAATGCTGTAGCTTGGTATAGAATTTCCTTATTTTTTGCCACTAGCAAACCAACAGGTTGATGATAATATTCCACTGTTTTATCGCAGAAAATCCTTTCGACAATTCCGCCATCGAATGAAGCAGGAAAAAAGTTATTCTCTCCTGGAATATCATCCTTAGTGAAAAACCTGACAACTCCGTCTAGTGCCTGGAAAACATATAAACTTTGTTTATCAAACAAATAAAAAAATTGGAATATATTATCATGGGAGTTGACCTAAAACATACAATATTCCAAAATTATTTGTGCTGTAACGCTGTATTTTTCATAAATATACTATTAATTTTTTGGTAGAAGTAATTTTCATATTGAAAATAAGTAGTTCCTATTGCAAATTGAGAAGCCTCGACAAAACTAGCTTTAGGAATGGATATGTAATTTTTGATAAAATTCAATTAAGTATTTATTAGAGTCAGTTATGATATATGGGCAGGGCCGTAGCCAACACTGCTTTCTAGAGGGTGCTTAACAAATTCTTGAGGGGGCTTGTTTTTTACAAAGTATATTAAAATAAATATACGTGGAAAAAAAGACAGGAATATACAGCTTTTTCTGTCTTTTTACCTAGAAAAGACTACTGGAAAACGAATATTCGTTAAAAAACATTTTGGGAAAATTTAAAAAAATTATTGAAATAAAAAATAATAAATAAAAAATCTCTCATAGAAAACTCTGAATAAACAAAACAAATAGCTTTTAAATGGACAACCAAGTTAATATTCTCTCTCTTGCTTCGTCACTTGTTTGCGCTTAATCGTTTTTAGTTGTGTTTCTATTTCCACTTAAAATATAATATTCCGAGTTTGAAAATGAATTAACGGCTAATAATATTTTATCTGAAGAAATTAAAGGAAAATGTGTGGATTTTTTTGAAGTACTTTCACTTGAAAAAGGCATGCCCTCGCATTTAAATGTTTTTCGGCAGATAAGAAGTTTTAGTCCTGCTATAATTTTAAATTCAGTCTAAAGACCAAAATTTTCTGAGCTGCCACTTACTTTTGTAACTCCCAATGGAATATCTGACAAAGAGATACAATATAGAAACTTGTTAAATGTCGATTGGAAAGAGATGTTTGGTGAATCAGTCCCTGATGCAGCTCTATTTGTATTTATTCTTCTAAGCTTATCGTCATCCAATGCATTCGTGGAGAGGATATTTTCATTGAAGAATATTGTTAAATGTAAAATTCGAAACAAAATGAAACTAAAAATGTTAAATTCAGTTGTGTCTATTAGATCTCACTTTGCAATAAATGAGATTTGCTGTAAATAATTTGAGCCTAGCAAAGCTGTGCATGCAACATTTAATTCTGATATGTATCAGTAGCAGAACCAATTCACAACTTCAACCACAGACAAAGATGATGATGATGATGTAATGATGTTTTGTGAACAGTTTATATAAAAATAAAAATATTTGTAGCATAATCATGGTTTTGATTGTAATAGTTTTTTAAGTGAAAAGTACCGAAAATACCTATTATTTTTTTTGGACGAGTAGGTAACATGTTGGGTGCACTATTTTTTATGAGGTTGTGAAAAAATCATGCTCGTTTGTCGCTATTTTTTTTAGGGGGTAATTACCCCCCCCCCCAGAAGAGAATTTGCAACACTAAATTTTCGAATGAAATTGAAAATATATCAAACATTGTACGAAAACTAATGACAAAGGTTTTTTCATATTATTTGATAGTCCACGTAGCATATAAAAGAAATAAATAAACAAACGAAATTTATCAGAATAGATAAATCCTAGATAGATCATACCTAGATCAGTTAATCGCATTTCAAAGTTTGTGTGGTTGCATAAGTAAATAGGTGTTTACGCGCGATGCCTCGGCTTCACTCATTCAAAAGCAGGGGTGCGGGTTGCCGCATCGTTTGGTCCAAATTCTTCGATACAAATTATGAAAATTATACAAATTCAGAGCTTTTGTTATACATACTCACGATTAATTCCGCCGATGACGATTTCTTATCTGCAGAAATAAAATCCACTTAATTTAGATTAACATCCCTGGAGTTCTATGTTCTATGTGAATTCCCTACATCTGGTAAAACCTGAAGTGACGTACGTACGTTATATCTGATCTGATGCGCATTTCTTCCAGTTCATAGTTGAGACTTGCAACTTGAAATTGCTGATTTCTGAGAGATTATTAAGTGAAGAAAGATTTTATAAACTATAGTGAAGTGATATTGTTGAGTTTACAGGTGAGTTTAGTAGTAAGAGTCAATAACCAACTAACATCCAATTCATTATACTCTTTTCACCTGATGTGATCTTTTTTGAATGGGGAGTTCTTATATCCAGAATTCGATTATACAGGGTATTTGAAATAAAGTCGATAGTATTATTCAAGGAGTTAATTTCTCAGGTCATTATATGGAATGAATTACTCATGAATATAATTTCCGAAAATGTATTGTTTTCAGGATAGGTTTCCATTTTTTAAACTGTCTTTTTTCAAATAATCTTTTGTCACTTTTTTTAAATTTTTATTTGAATCAATGAAAGACTAGTTTGTCGTTAACAAGATTGAAATTATCAGTATTCTTTGTTCTTGCACTTTCAGAAACCAAACACAGTAGACACGAACTACTAACAATAAACAATGAGCAAAAGAAAACAGAATACTTTAGATAAATATTTTGTCGAATCTAAAAAAAATAAAGGTCAGACAATTTCCGAGGATGTAGAACCATCAATCGGGGAAGTCCCTCAAGAAGTGGAAGCTGGCTCAGTATGAGCATGAGCGAACAAACCACCAAAACTTGCACCGGGATAACCGATTGCAGTAGTAATCGAAGTGTTGTTAGTACTTCAACCTCAACTGATTTACAGGGTGATACCCGTGAACCCAGTGACCTTCAAAAATCGGTTGACATTGCCCCATTTGTTAATACGTCTACTGAGATTACCCCAAAAGAAAAATATTCAGTTTTAATGTACGCTATGGCTCCTGAAGGAAATTTTACCTACCCGTTTTCAATTCATAAAAAAAGAGGTGAGGATGTTAAATGCTTTTTGTCGAAAAGACACTTTGAAAGTTATTCTTGGTTAACATATTCGCGCAGTCTGTGAGGCCTTTTCTGTAAATTCTGTGTGATTTTTTCGTCGGCGTGAATCAGTCGACCAGGTTAGGACGTCTTGTTACCACTACACTGAATAAGTATTCCAAATTATTCGGAAAATATGGGGATTTATCAACACATGAGAATTCTATATATCACCGTGAAGCTGTGATAGTCACATGATTTTATTGAAGTTTTTGAAAATCCAGAAAAAGATATAAGAAACACCTTAGATGAAACAAGGCGAAGACAGGTTTTAGAAAATAATGAAAGGTTAGTACCAATTGTAAAATCTATAATATTTTTGGGACGTCAGAATATTTCTTTAAAAGGTCATAGGGATCATGGACATTTAGTTACCGGAGATAGCTCTGAAGATGAGGACGATTTTGTGAATAATGAAGGGAACTTTCGAGAACTACTTAAATTTAGAATAGACAGTGGCGATGTTATATTGAAAAAACATTTAAAAAACACTTCGTCTCGTGCCACATATAGTAGTAGCATTACGCAAAATGAGATTATTGATTTATGTGGTGAGGAGATTTTAGAAACCATTTTACGTCGAGTAGAGATTAGTCAATTTTATAGCATAATATTCGACGAAACTACGGATATAAGTCAAAAGTCGCAAATGGCAATTATTTTGAGATACTGTTTTGAAAATTGTTTGTATGAAGATTATGTGGGGTTTATTGATTGTCACGCAATGTTCGATGAGGAAACAATGGAACCAACAGTTAGTGGAGAAATTCTGGCTCGGACTGTTTTAAATTTCATAGAGAGGCATAATTTGAATCCGAATAATTGTACAGGAATTGGAACAGACACTTGCAACCTAATGCTTGGTGAAAAAAAAGGGGCTGTTACTGAATTGAAAAAAAATGCAGAATGCCCTCATAAGTCCTTGTAGCAGTCATTCGTTGAATCTCGTTATATTGAAAACATCGAACGTACAAGGTGTAAGAAATGCCGTGGGCATCATTAAAGAAGTTTGTGAATTTTTTAAAGCTTCCTCTAAACGAAATTTTCTTCTTAAGGCGAGGTTAGATGGCCATAGGTAGCTAAAAAGTCTTTGTGAGACAAGATGGGTTGAACGTCACGAATCTGTGCAATCATACAACTTCTTCACACTATTTCTTATTGGAAAGATCGGAACTCGTCCTCAAAAGCAGAATGCTTAAAAAATGCAATTCGTTGCTCCGCTTTTGTAGTCTC
This sequence comes from Cynegetis impunctata, assembly GCA_030704885.1. NCBI lineage: Eukaryota > Metazoa > Arthropoda > Insecta > Coleoptera > Coccinellidae > Cynegetis > Cynegetis impunctata. The sequence continues at coordinate 359,644 of JARQZK010002889.1, forward strand.
GTTATGCTCTCTGTCTGATATTTTAGCGTTAACCGTCAATTTGAGTACGATATTGCAAGCCAAGTCAGTTGATAAACAGTATGCAAATATACTTACAATAAATGTCATTACAGTTTTAAAAGAAAGACGTCAAAACTCCGAATCTCATTTCAGTAATGTGTTGGCTTTGATATCTGATATTCATAAAAAATTAAATATAGAATTTACTCTACCAAGAGTAACCCAGAGACAATCGCATCGCTCAAATATTTTTTTTCCGCATCAATGTATATATTCCTATGTTGGATTATATATTACAAGATTTGCAATATCGATTTAACGAAGAATCTCTGAAAGATTACGAGTTTAATATTTTTTTCTCTTCAATTTTCAACAAGAAAACGGACACAGAAATAGATCTTTCACTTGGAATAGTCGCGGAGTATTTAAACAACCTTGAGAATTCTAAAAATAAGGACTTGATGCTTTTGAAATTGAAAGCAGAATTCAGTATTTGGAAAATCATGACAGAGGGCAGAACAGATGGTATGGCGTTATATTCGTCCTGCGATGAAAGTATCTTTCCACTGATAAAAAAATGTCTCAAAGTTTTGGTCACTCTACCCGTTAGTGTAGCCTCCGCTGAAAGAAGTTTCTCCTCACTGCGGCGCCTTAAAACCTGGCTTCGGTCAACAATGGGTCAGAATAGATTAGTTGGGCTACCATTGTTATTTATTCATAGAGGCATTCCAATAAAGGTGGACAATATTATTAGTAGATTCGCTAATAATAAAAAGAGGCGAATTGATTTCGTCTTGTGATTTTTGAATCATATTTGATGCTAGAAGAAGCGGTTATGTTTAAATTTTTAATAAACATAACATTCCCTAACCTTTGTGATATTTTTCCTTGAAATTCTGCATAGCCTATCTCTTAGGTTTTCATATTTTTTTCTTGAGTTTTATATATATTTTATTTCTCAACTTTTATGTATATTTTATATCTTCACATTTTATGATGAATATTTTATGTACATGTCCTCGCAATTATTTTATATTTTTTTGATGTAGAATAAAAATGTTGAATTATGGATGAGCTATGATCAATCAACACCCCTCTCTTCCCCTCTCCTTTCACTTTTTTTAAGCTGATTATCTTATAAATAGTTCAGGTCAACTCCCTAAAACTTTGGATTGATTGGGCCGATACTTGTTGTAAATTAATAAACATAACAATTTACACATTTAAATGTGTAAATTGTTATTTTTAACCATTGTTTCAATATCCCTAAAACTTGCCACTACCCCCCCCCAAACTCAATCTCTGGATACGCCACTGACCGAAATGGTATGCGTCACATGAGTAAAGAAAGGATACCATGGATAGTATGGAACTGGACTACCCCTCAGAGAAGTTAACTAGGAAGACCACGAAAGAAGTGATTGCAAAATTTACACCAGGAAATGGAAAGAAGAGGAATACAGGAGGGAGACTGGAATGATAAGGACCGGCGCTTAGGATGCGAGAAGCGGCAATAAAGCTGCAAATCCACGCTATATAAAAAAAGTATTCATTATCATTTATAAACAATTGAATTTGTAATATAATTGTAAAAAAAAATTTGTAATTTTCAGGAAGAGATATTTATTATTGATTCATTATTACTTCTGAAGAAATCATTGATGAAATTGTACCAAATTTCAATATATTCAATTGAAAAATACAATTTCTTCTAACATTGAATTGAATTGGCATTTAATTGGTGAAAGTTCATATTCATAACTTTATGAAGAAATAAAAAAACTAACTTTTCACAAGTTGAAATAAAAATCTATTGGGTAAACGCGTTTCGTCATAACATTAACTTCATCTCGTACTAAATTATGATATTACAAAACAATCTATTTATACGAAAAATTGATGACGCTGATACGGTAGTAGCGTTAAATCAAGAAACCTATTTATCCAAAACTAAAGAATTCTTAAACTCTGGTAATTATACAATTTTAAATAAAAATCCTACAACAAAATTTTCGAAAATTATCAAAATTGCTATTAATGAAGCAAAGTCAAAAATTAGTGATGGTGATATGAGAAAGTTAGTCGTAACTAATCCACAAGCACGTCAGTTATATTCTTCAATTAAATTACACAAAAATGGTTACCCCATCAGACCAGTAGTTTCATATATACCGATATATACGGAATCTGAACCCAAGTTTGCCATTAAAAATTCAAACGAGTTAATCGAAAACGTTCAAAATATTGTATTACCTCACAATTCAAAATTATTTTCTTTAGATGTGAACAATCTGTTTCCTAGCACTCTGCCTAATGTAACTGTAAATTTAATTAAAAATTTTCTTATTTCTAATAATGTTCATCCACTAATACAGTCAGATATTACTCATTTACTGGAAATTTGTTAAGAACAAGATTATTTCAGTTTCAACCACGTGTGTTATAGTAATGAGGAAGGTTTGATTATGGGAAATCCCTTAAGCCCTTTGTTATCAGAAATCTTTATGGATAATTTAGATAAAACTATTATGAACACTTCAGCAGTAAATACTTCCTTTATTGGTATAGATACGTTGATGACGTCATTGTTTTCTATACTGGTACAGATAGACAATTGGATAATTTCATCACTTATATTAATTCCATACACCCCCGTATTAAATTTTCTCTAGAAACTGAAATGGATAATTCTATTAATAACTTAGATTTAACTATTACCAGAAAAAAAGACAAACACGAATTTTCAATTTTTCATAAACCATCTCATACAGATATTACAATTCATAACACATCACTACACCCAATTTCACATAAATTAGCCGCTTATCATAGTATGATTAGTAGTATGAAGCTGCGTTGTTCCGAAAGGAATTGCATATAATTAAACAAATGGCAGTTATAATGGTTATTCACCCAATATGATTGACAGCCTCATCCAGAGGTAGGAATACAAAATGGCAATTTCAGAAGTTTACCCACTTATATCTGAGAAAAGTACAGTATTTAACAGTTTAACATACTTAGAAAAACCTTCCGAAAAGCTGGAATTGTTTTTTCGTAAACAAAATTTCAAAGTTTCATATAAAACCAACAATAGCATTGGAAAATAGATTAAAAACAACAAATCAAAAATTCATAGAGATGAACGTACTGGTGTTTATTGACTCGACTGTAACGATTATGAAAAAATTCTATATTGGACGTACAATTAGAAATTTCAGAACTCCAATACACGAACACCAACGTAGCTATACTTATTAATCAGAAAACTGACTCTAATTATGCGTGCCATCTTATTCGAGAAAAACAAGCCTTTAATCATAATTATAAAATATTTCAGTTAGAAAATAGTCTCCACAAAATCAACTGTTGGGAATCTTCTTCTTTACATCAATAAATATAAAAATTCCGGAAACCTAGTTAAAGACCAGATTGAAGTAAACCTTTGGCCTCTCCTTAATCCGTTCAATGTACCTACTAATAGCTCTGAATGAATAGCTTATTGTTATCTAGTTTCTCTTGAATCGCTCTGTTATATTCAATTTTTTGTATAAATAGATTATTTTGTAATACCATAATTTAGTACGAGATGAAGTCAATGTTATGATGAAATGCGCTTACTCAATAGATTTTTATTTCAACCTGTGAAAAGTTAGTTTTTTTTAAATTTCTTTATACAGTTATCAATTTCTTCTAGGTCAGAAGTAGACACCATATTAAACTTTCTTGATTTTACTCTTATTGGCGTAGAAAAGAAGTTTTTTGAAGAATGAACATTAAATTTCAAAAAAAACCATCATTCTCCACACAAAAAAAGTTCAATTATTGAATATATTGTCAAAAAATGGAATCTCACTTCAATAACACACAGTCCTGAAATATTAAGAGATATCCATATATTACTCATACGACTTGTGTAGAAAATCACAAGAAATATTATTGATTAACGTAACTTATACGAATTATCAAATAAATAGATTGTTGAAAAAGCAGTTATTATTCGAAGCATAACGATAGATTTGTTTTATCTTATTTTGTATAGTGTGAGTCACTTAGATATTATGTGGTATTAAAATATGTGATATTTTGATAGGTAATTGTGGAATATAAATTAATGGAATATATTTTCTTTTTACAATTTGTTGGTCTGAATTTACTTGTATGACATTATACTACAAAATCATATTTCAGGTTGAGCATTTTGACGAAATGGCCAGATATATGAATAATTAAGCTTCACTGGTCTTTACTTACCAATGCTGCCGATGCATCGATACTAATTATTTTTGAATTAGCTGGAGCTGTAGCTACCACAAACTTCGCATGAAGCTGATGAGGTCGATCAGGTAAATCTTCAATGTACTCCGCTTGACCTGAAATCACAATGTAGTAAACAGTTCATCACATCAATGCAATCATGTCGACTCACCTGAAGTTTGGGCCAGTGCTTCAATCTTTGTAATAGCTTTCGTTAAAGGATACAGTGATTCGTTAGTTTCATAGTCCTGAATACCACTTGATATTGGTCTCTGCAGAGAGGCACCAGCACTTCTGTTTTTGGGACTAAGATTTCCTTCAGGAGCTAACGACATTATTGCCTAAAATAGTACGTATCGTATATTTTAATTTATCTACTCCTATTGAATAATATATTCATTATTCAACTGCGTTTTAGCAATTAATAGTATATATCAACAAACAGCATGAGTTATAATAACTCACTATATAGTCTAGTAAGATCCCAAGTAAGATCGACCGTCACTCATCTGCTAATGTCACTTGAATAATTCTGACGTTTTCAAATTAAGTTAATACTACCTAATTATTGCGAGTTTTGCGCTTAAAAAGATGAATTCAGATAGAAAGATGAATTATTATGTACCCCTCCTAAAATAAGATAAGTACATAATGTTAACATACAAAATTTAATACCCGAACAGTCCGAAAACAAATATGAAAGTATATACAAAAATTTTATATAGGTAACCATTAAGATGTGTGAATTTAGTTCTTTATCTGCTCCTATTGAATAATATATTCATTATTCAACTGCGTTTTAGCAATTAATAGTATCTATTAATAAACAGCTTGGGTTATAATAACTCACTCCCAAGTAACAATTTGAAGACAGTTTCTATTTATTTAGGTTTTAAAAATGCTTTAATATGTTCAATAAATCGACATAGGATTTAAATTAACCTTTAGATAAACTAAAAGTTCTTAAAGACCACTTTCTCTTAAACAAAGAATTTAATGCACTCTTTAAATCAAAATAAAAAGGCTATTTGCTCTTAATGTCCTATTGATCTTATAGTGGTTTTATATTACTCTTAACATTGGCTATTTTAAAACTAATTTGATATTATTAAGAATTAAATAGCAAGGTGGTTTTAAAACAATCCGTTCTGGGAAAAACAGTTTTAATGCAGTTTTATGGACTACCCTTTTTGTATTCTTTAAAACCCATTAGGAACATTATTTTATCCTAAGACAATACATTCAATATAATACCACATTAAATCCAAAAACATAATTTTTACCTTTTAATGAATACATTAAGAGTATTATTCATTACAAAGGTTTTAATTTAGTCAATTTGGTTGAAAGAAATACCTTTTGGTCTTTGGACGACTTCATTAAAACTAATTAAATATCCGCTCCACATTCAGATGAATGTGGAGGGGATATAACTGAGAGAAGCTCTTTTCAACCAGTGCAAGAAAACCATAGTGCAATTGAAACCAGCGTTACTTATAAAGAGTGTCCTTTCACTCTATCTTTCAATCCGTTCGATTATGAGAGCAATGCCTGGGAATTACAGAAAGAAATCTACGAAAACGACGATCAAATTCAAAATGATGAATTTCAAAACGAAAATGAACTCATAAAAAATCTGCTTTTCTGCGAAGAGCTTAGAGAACTGGTAATCCTTTCAAACATGAGTCAAGGCACTGTTAAACAATAATACAACTCATTAATAAACGACTACCAAAGACTATTCTTGAGCAAGATCCGCGAATTTTTTTTTTGTGAGGTTAGGATTCCGTTTGAGCGCAAGACCACTTTAAATCAATAAGGTCACTCCTGTGGGAGTCATTGGATTATAGTGGTTAATATAACGCTGTTTCAAATCTAGTGAGATTTGAAACATTTAATAAATGAACAATTAGTTTTGATCTAGATCACGCCATGTTCCACTGCAATAAAGGCCATTTTGGACTTTTTCAATAGTAAACGAAAAAAATATGATTATTCAAATAATTGCGTCTTGTATCTTCTCAAAAAACTGAAAAACGGTATGTCGAAATATGATATTTTTTCAATATTTTTTAAATATGGGAAAAATACATTAAATGAGTGGCGTTCGAGTTATGATGAAGTATTTTATTACTTTTTATCAGAAAAGTTCCATTCGTTGCTGTATTTTTCACCATAATAGTTTTCTTTCGAATATTATTTTATGATATGCTTAGTATACGTATGCGTTTTAAAATATTACCAATCTGCCGGCCATTATACATACTTAAAAGTTGTCGAGTGTTAGTGAATAAAATAAATCTCTTTTAGGAATCATTAATTATTTTTAAGTTAATTTAGTCCACTTTGAATACATTTTGAGAGCAAAATGTCAGATAATAAGTTTTAATTTATATATTTGAAGTTGCCTTGAAGAACCCTTTCAGAATATAGAATTAAAACTTAATGGGTTTAATACAGTTTTGAAATTTAGTCTTGAAGGCCTTTTTAGGATGGGCCCTTTTTGGCTAGAAGCTGCTTTATGATGGTCTCAGGGATGTCTTGAAGATCATTTGATTTTATTCGAAATTTTATTGTATAGTTTTAAAGCGATCTCGAAGATCGGTATAAGAGCATTAATGTTACTTGGGCTACTATAGTCTAACTACTATAACTCAATATATAGTCTACATAGATCCCAAATACAGTCGGCTGTCACTCATCTGCTAATGTCACTTGAATAATTCTGACGTTTTAAAAGTAAGTTAATACTACCTAACTATTGTGAATTTGTACTTATATCTTAGTATTTATGGTTATAGTCGTAGATAAAGTATAGTATTCAACTAGCGGTAATGGTCATAACTCACTTGATGAATTACAGCACTCGCTTGCAGCTCGTGCTACAAACTTCGTCTGCGTGAGTTATGGCCTACATTACCACTCGTTGAGTAATATACTATTCTCTGTAATTGTATCCTAGTATTTATTGTTATAGTCGTAGATAAAGTAAAGTTGTTCGCCGGAATGATTATTGAAAAACCAATGCAATAATTTGCCGACGTTTCGTTTATTTTTGTAAACTTCCTCAAGGCTCTGAAATGAACATAAAAATGGCAATACTATATAAAATATAGTAAATTAGAACACACAATAATTATTGAGCGTGAAAAAAAAACTAAATGATTATGATATAAAAAGATAGTTAGTACATTAACTCACCTCATTAGTTGGCTTTCTTCGTCAGAATGTAACGTAAAGTTCTCATGAATATAATGGATTTTTTTTTCAATATCAATAAATGTGTGTAAAGTCATAAGTCAATGTACACTATCCGTAGTTATATGAACGTTCCGTTTGTGTCTTTTTTTAAATTTACTATATTTTATATGTTATTGCCATTTTTATGTTTATTTCAGAGCCCTGGGCAAGTTTAAAAAAATAAACGAAACGTCGGCAAATTATTTAAGATATATTAAATATATATATATATATATATATATATAAAACTCTGAAACTCTTTATTTATACTACATTGGTCGTTTTCTCCACATTAATATATAAAGTATAGTATTCAACTTGCGGTAATGGTCATAACTCACTTGATGGATTACAGCATTCGCTTGCAGCTCGTGCTGTAAACTTCATCTGCGTGAGTTATGACCAACATTACCGCTCGTTGAATAATAATATACTATTTCTCATAATTCAATGTCATTACCTTATAAAATAGTGAAATCGCCAATTGTTTCCTGAATTCCGGACTTGGTTCCGGCAGGACCGTATCAGTCTTCAGTTCTTCTGATAAACAGGAGAAGGCACCTTGTAGAGTGTAGTTATTGAATAATTCTTTGCCAACTAAATATTCCTCGGTTTTATTGGCATGAATGAATTCAGGATTTATGTGACCGTAAATAATGTTTGCTTTTATAACATTGTTATCCTTTAATTGGAAAACAAATCCAGCATTGACCATCGCATGTGCATTTTGCGCTCTAGGCATTATCTGAAATTGACAAGAATGCAGCACGGAACATAAAGTTCAATAATAAATCAGAAAATATAGAAAATACTAAGTTCTTGAGACAATAAAAGTGAGTGGTAGTCTTTTTGTAACAACGATTACAACTTCTAATTTTTTGCTCGAAAGCATAATTATTTATATGCATCAGCTAAGAAAATTTTAAAGCAGTAAAAAAAAAGACTCTTAGCATATATAAGGAGTTGTGAAAAGACCGGTAAATATGAATTATTTTGATGACTTTTTCAAAGAGTTCGATCAATTCAATCAATATGCTCTGAAGTAAACTCACCTTAAAGGTTTTGTATTTATAATCACTGGTTAAACTTGTTATTTGAATGGATTTGATAACCTTCAATTTCATATCGTAATCCAAGAATTCTGGAATGCTTTTTATTGTTTCCTTTCCATTTGTATCAACTAAAATCAGTGAAACGTTTGAAACTAAGTATCGGTGAATTATAGAAATTCTTATTCTCTTTCAATTAGCAGAAATATCTGATTTTTTTTCTGCGATAATAATTGACTATTGCACTGTATCGACAGTGAATAGTAAAGTGCATCCATAACTAGATTATGGACTGTATATATTGATTTATTTTCAAGTTTCAACAATAAAGAAATAGCACACATGCAGCCATGTCAACATTCATGGCGAAACTAAAACTTCATAGAACAAAGGCGCTGATGCCATATTTCATAAAATGAATGGGCGCTAAATACTTAATATACATTTCAATTTTCTGGGGGCTTAACAATATATATATATATATTTATATATATATATATATATATATATATATATATATATATATATATATATATATATATATATATATATACTATAAAAGGATATCGACCGTACGGTATGAAATAGTAAGGAGGTTTATTGGGTGTGCGGTCTGTTATATATAAAAGAAAACTCTACTTTTCGTAGCTACTCAATATTTCGTCAAACTTTATTGACATCATCAGGAGTCTACTGTAAAGATTGAAAATAAAACAAAAATAACACCAGAATACAAAAACATCAAACAACTTACAGTTTAAGAGTAAAATTCAAACACACAAGGCATCACATCGACATGTTAAACAGTACTGATCACACAATGGGAACAAATGTCCCTAAAAACTGGTCTAATTTTTTCTTTCATTCTCATAGAAATAACACAAATATGTGGTGATTTTATTAATTCATTTTCAAACTAAATGAACCAAAAAAGTTTACGACGACATGTTAACTTTGACTGAAATAATAAACTTTTTTCCTCTATTTAGCCAATTTTAAAATATTACTGTAAATGCTGCTTAACTGACCTGTATCGGACTTAAAATTAATAGTGTTCTTATCCTTCTTTATGCAACACATTTCCAGGAATAAACGGTTTCCATAATTAGACTCTGTTTTCAAAACACTGACATTATTATAATCAAAGTTATGGCCTGTTTTTATATAATGATCCACTACAGCACAAGAATTTTTACCCAATCGACAATCACTCCTGTGCTGTGTGATTCTCTGTTTAAGCCACTGGGCGGTTTGTCCAATGTAACAACCCTGACATCCCAAACAAGGTATTTTATATACTACATTACTCTTGAAATCCACTGGTGTTGGGTCCTTTACATTTGAAAAGAGCATAGAACTCTTAGCTAAATTATATTTAGCGATCTTAAGCGCCGGAAAATCCTTGAAGAGAGGTACAACCAAATCCGTCAAACCCCTTACGAAAGGCAATCTTTTATATTTAAAAATCGCGTTATCTGTCTCCTCTGTCGGTCCGTCATAAAAACCAGAATTATAGATTAATTTATTCAAAATCTTAGGGTAGCCGTTATTGTGAAATATGAGAAAAAGTTTTTTTAAATTATCTTGTTTGAACTGCTCATCGCATATATGTATGACACGTTTTTTCATAGCGATGACCGTGTTGAATTTCTGATTTTTAGGGTGGTTTGAAGAATAATTCAAAAACCTTCCTGAGTCGGTTGGTTTCTGATACCAATCCAGAATTATTTTATTATTGTCCGTTCTTATGACTTTCGTGTCCAAAAATGGAACACTTTGCTGATTTTCTTTTTCAAGGGTAAACTGAACATGATCATTAAAAGAATTAAACAAATCTAAAGTCATTTGACAACAGTCGGAAGGAATCGAACATATTATATCATCTACATATTTAAAAATGAATGGAAGATTGAAAGGTAATAACGGTATAACATTCTGTAGTAAATGGTCCAATACTATGGTGGCTAAAATGGGACTAATCGGAGAGCCCATCGGGGTTCCAAAAATTTGCCTGTGAAACTTACCATTAAAACTAAAGTATGTATTATTAAAAATAAAATTGACTAACTGTAAAAAATTATCCCTAGATAGTGTCGTATGATCTTCAATCCTGTCCCACTTTAATCTTGAAATTTCAATAACCAATTCAGATGGAATATTAGTAAACAGCAAAACAACATCAAGAGAAATCAGCACATAACCCTCAGGTAATTGTATCCCACTGACAGTATTAACGAAAGTAAAAGATTTTGAATAAATTAATCTATAATTCTGGTTTTTATGACGGACCGACAGAGGAGACAGATAACGCGATTTTTAAATATAAAAGATTGCCTTTCGTAAGGGGTTTGACGGATTTGGTTGTACCTCTCTTCAAGGATTTTCCGGCGCTTAAGATCGCTAAATATAATTTAGTTAAGAGTTCTATGCTCTTTTCAAATGTAAAGGACCCAACACCAGTGGATTTCAAGAGTAATGTAGTATATAAAATACCTTGTTTGGGATGTCAGGGTTGTTACATTGGACAAACCGCCCAGTGGCTTAAACAGAGAATCACACAGCACAGGAGTGATTGTCGATTGGGTAAAAATCCTTGTGCTGTAGTGGATCATTATATAAAAACAGGCCATAACTTTGATTATAATAATGTCAGTGTTTTGAAAACAGAGTCTAATTATGGAAACCGTTTATTCCTGGAAATGTGTTGCATAAAGAAGGATAAGAACACTATTAATTTTAAGTCCGATACAGGTCAGTTAAGCAGCATTTACAGTAATATTTTAAAATTGGCTAAATAGAGGAAAAAAATTTATTATTTCATACCCTGATTGTACAGTCAAAGTTAACATGTCGTCGTAAACTTTTTTGGTTCATTTAGTTTGAAAATGAATTAATAAAATCACCACATATTTGTGTTATCTCTATGAGAATGAAAGAAAAAATTAGACCAGTTGTTAGGGAGATTTGTTCCCATTGTGTGATCAGTACTGTTTAACATGTCGATGTGATGCCTTGTGTGTTTGAATTTTACTCTTAAACTGTAAGTTGTTTGATGTTTTTGTATTCTGGTGTTATTTTTGTTTTATTTTCAATCTTTACAGTAGACTCCTGATGATGTCAATAAAGTTTGACGAAATATTGAGTAGCTAGGAAAAGTAGAGTTTTCTTTTATATATAACAGACCGCACACCCAATAAACCTCCTTACTATTATATATATATATATATATATATATATATATATATATATATATACATTTTACCTCCGGCTGGTTCCATTAGACTGGATGAGCTGTAGTTGAAAACATTAAAATTTTTGTAAACTCATTCGAACTTGTCGGCATTTCACAACTATGAGGAAGATAGCGGTAAGGACGAGCATAAGCTGAAACCTCTGTTTTATAGGGATTCTTGCACCCTCACTCTCTGCCAAATTGTGGGTTGAAAATGAGTACAAGGATTAAGTAATGCTGAGAATTGCCTTTTAGAATTGAATACTTTTTTTCTACCCATCTCCATTCTGTTGTTAGATTTCTTGATTGTTCGTGCTTTTCGACAATATCGCGCGCCTCCTCAGTTTCTCAAGATTATGAGTTAGCGGTTTGAAATTTGTTATTTAGATTGTAATTATATTGAACTAAAATTTTTTGTAAGTTTGAGTTAATTCCTTTACTGTCGCTATTTTACAGGGCTAACCAGCATGAATTTCTCACTCCGCGTATCTTCTGACTGAGGCGAAAATACGACCTTGACGATGGAGCCTTTTTTCATTGAAAAAAAAATAAGGCAATTCTCTCAACAATGAAATGTACAATTTCTGTTATTTCACTTTTTATTTTGAATTTTAAAGATATTTAAAGAATAATAAAGATGAATTCTTGTCAATCAAGTTAGCCCATTAATTTAACACCATCAGAGTTCGATTTTATATATCAAAATCATCTATATTGATGACAAATCGGTTAACGAAACGCCCCATTTTAGTGTGAAAATCATTTCATGGAATCAAATCGAGTAAAATTTTGGTTTCAAAGTTACTCATAAATACTATATTCAAATCATAAATATTATATTAATTTCATCAATAATCTCTGGCATACTAAAACTGCCAAATATTCCTGTATAATATCGAACCTAATAACCGATCACTATTTTTGCTAAAAATGTCTTACCAATTCCTAATAACACTTACCAATTACCAACTTTGCTGAAAATGTCTCGAGTATCAAAAATATATCTGAAGCAAATTCGTGATGGAAATGCTTCAACATAAGATTGCCAGCTAAAGTTCCAACCTGAAGTTGAAGAAATAAGGTAAAAGATAGAATACTTTTTCAATAACTTTGTTGCAAAAACTATTTTCTTGCAGTCAAATTTTTAGCATATATTTATTCTAAATTTTATAGGTAGAATAGGTTTATTTGACAAGACATAACGGCATTATTTATTTACTACATCAACAAAATAAGGAATCCACAATTCCACTCATTCAACGATGTGAAATATCTATGTTCTCATAATTTTTTTTTAATGAAAATTATAATAATTCTATGGAATATAGGAGGTATTTTATGAATTGATGTTTTCAAATTTTCTTTTGAGTCAGTATGATGAAAAAATTATCAAATATTTTCATGTTGGAGTGTAGAGCGCACACTGGCTTCATTGGAATGAATATGTGACTTACATTTCTAACAGGAACATTGGCGATTAAATCTATGTGTTCAGCCATAGTTTTCAGGTGGGCAAAATTGGTATTCATTTGTGAAACTCTATTGAACAAGTCAATGGTACTCGTGAGAGACATATTTGCACCCAAAGTAACCATCTGGGTTTTTATTTCATAGCTTGTAAGTTCTTTTACATCTATCACATCTATATATATGGTAGGAGTTGGAAGACTGTAAACACCTGAAAAAAAAAAATTTCGATTAACTATACTTCTTAATCTTCAATTTGATCATATCGTAGAATATGCTTACCTCAAGAAAAAACAATATAAATAAGCCAGAAAAATAAAACATTATAATTTAGTAATTCTCAGATCTGATATATATATATATATATATATATATATATATATACCTATATATATATATATATATATATATATATATATATATATATATATATATATATATATATAATTATATATATATATATATATATATATATATATATATATATATATATATATATATATATATATATATAACTGAGACTGAATTCTCGTAGATCAATAATGTGAATGAATATTAAACTTCAAAATAAAACAACAAGTGTTTATGTATTCAAGGAAATTATCTAACTGCCTATCTGTACCGGTCCAAATACAAAAAAACCATCATCTACATAGCGCCTCCATAATACAGAATTATTTCAAATTTAAAAATATATTATACAAAAAAGAAGACAGTTTGCCCATGGGATCACATTTTTGCAGTGGAGAGAGAATATTTTTATCGATAAACGATCCAATTTAATGACATCCAGTGTAAAAAACTATAATCCTACAATATATGACGTAACAAATGAAACTTTAATAAAACTGTTTGGTTTTTCCGGTATAATAAATCACAGTTTCGAAATTCAATGAATTAATCAAGTAGTCTCACCTTTAGCGGTATTTCCGGCAACCAGCATATATGGTTCATCCCCCACCTGTGATAGAGCACTGAGAAGTGTTTGCAAAGTGGTAACCTTCGTCCAGTTAGATTTTGAAAAGCTGATTTTCAATGGCCTTTCAATGTTAGTTTTTCCGTGTTCTTCATAATTCGGCTTTGTTTTCATTATGACAAAATCTTCTATGTCAGGGTACGTACCCAGTAAATCAGGTGATGCATCTTTACATAATGACTTGAATGCTGATAAGATTGGACGATATCCTGTACATCTACACAGATTTCCTCCAAACGAATTTTCCACTTCTTTCATTGTTGGTTTTCCATCCTTAGATAAGGCATACATATTCATAACCATACCTGACGAACAGAAACCACATTGGGTTCCATTAAAATTCGCAAGAGTTTCCTGTATTGGATGATACTTTGTGAGTGGCCCCCCAATTCCTTCTATTGTTTCAATCATCCATCCATGACATGTTAAAATTGACACTAGGCACTGTAAATATTTCAAATGTTGACAATCTCATTTGAAAAAAAGTTTTCACATCAAACTCAAATTTTTAAGAATTTTTTATTTCACTACTCTCGACGTACTTGGATTGTCGACTAGTGTAGCATAATTTGAAGTGAATCAATAAAATTGAATTTTTTTTTACATATTTCTATAACATATCAATATATTAGGTACCCTACTAGAATAATTTACAAAACTATAGCCAAACTTTTCATCTTTGAGCTCTAAATTGGTCAAAATATTTCCAAAATTGATTGCATCACATACAGGTCAAGCTAATAATATCATTTTTTTATACTGATGATCCTGGTCAGGATATCAGGACAAAGTGGTGAAATTATTGTATTCATCGCACCCTTATTACGTGCTCAAGTTTTCGAAATAATAAGACTTAAAATTGTTAATTGTTAATTGTTTGTGGAAGATCGTACTTCAATATCAACTCAATCCACGTACCAAAGTGAAACCCTCTAACCATGCAGAAGTAGCCAATGTTAGCAAATTTTTAAGAACTACCAAAACGCACGAAATCTCTACGTGAAAATAGTGGCGGTTGGAAAAAATGTACCTCCTACTATCTCCAAATAGCACTCTCAATACGAACTCAATTCACGTACAAATTTTCAACTATATACAATATATATATATATATATATATATATATATATATATATATATATATATATATATATATATATATATATATATATATATATATATATATTCAAAACTTGATTTTAGAGGTCTAGAAAATAATGAAAAAACAGCAAATATATGAATGATAAGCCAATATCAAATACCATCGCACAATTGGTAGAGGAGCAAGTAGACGAAGGAGCACGATATTACACTGTCCAATAGGTATTAAGATGACTGCTCATCCCTGAAAAGGCATTGTATGTGACGTATTAAAAAAATTAAATGAGTTTAGTGAAAAACTCAATTTCACGTTAGAAGTTAAAAAGAACAAAAGCATTAGTTTCTTGGTTCCAAAAGGAGACAACAGCTGATAGGATCTTTGACTGCAGCTTCAACCATCATAAGGCAAAGAAAACCGGCATCATGATGAGCCTTCTGGACAGCGTTCTCACAGTGAAGCACTGTCTATAGTGAAGAATTTATAGATGAGAAACAATTTACTCAATATCGTGTAGATAATCACAAAGAAACGTATCCAAAAACAATATCCGAAGTGTAGTAAGTAGTAACAAAGAGAGGGATTCTCACGTCTATATATTCCAGGTTTATTCTATCAAATCGAGAATATTTTCCATCGACACAACATAAATTAACAAACGAAAAAGCATAACGGACATAATGAAAAAATCCAATGTTGTGTTTAGATTTCCCAGCAATGACTTCTACAAGATTCACTTAGGAAAAACATAACAGCTTTCATAAAACAGATTGAAAAGTCACAAATACACCAAAACAGCCAGAACAGCACTCAGCAGGCACAACTTAAGTGAAAAACACGATTTTAAGTATTCTAGAACCAAAATACTAGAATGGTAAAACAACAATGAAATATTGGAATGGTCTATATATAAAAAATTATCAACACGGTGATTAAATATAGAACTGATATAAAGCACCATAATCTTAGTTCAATACACAGTACACCCCTCACACAGGACATACCGAGAAACTCACCTGATGGCAATGAAACAAGACAGCAATGAATGAAGACAGCAGTGACGTGTGGGGAATAATGCCATTTGCCATTTTCTATTATATGATACCTACTGCTACGAACATTAACATAAAATAATCCTAATTTTAAGTATTGATGACGGCAACAAAAAAGACCGTCGAAACGTTTGTTAAAATTCATGTTATTCTCGACCCGTGAAACCAATGAAGGTCTCATACGTAGGTATAATATTAGTACAGGTGACCACATTTTCTGCTAAATATATATATATATATATATATATATATATATATATCTATATATCTTTATATATATATTTATATATATATATATATATTTATATATATATATATATATATATATATATATATATATATATATATATATATATATATATATGTATATATATATATATATATATATATATATATAATCATTTTCATTATATTCTTGAACCATTTTATTTATTTATATTTAAAGAACAAAGTTAGTAGGATTTTTGGTTCAGTTAAACAATCTTACGATTATATATATTTCTATTTTCATTAACGTTTCGGTCTGTTACTTTGACCTTTATCAAAATGATTGCATCAATATGTTACCATCACTAAAATAAAAAGAGACTCATAAAAACTTATCGTAAATATCAAAACAGGCTTAACTCACCAGAATTAAAAACTTTTCACATAAATCACAAAACTACGTTAACAAGTTATGAATAATACCCAAAAAAAAACAACTTGATAATGATCCACAGTAACAAATTTAAAAAAATTTTCGTCTACATAGACACGTCAGCCTTCGCTTTTAGTTAGAAAGTGAAACACCTGTTATAATTTCAGTTTTTCCTCCCTGTTTATCATTTGATCAAGATGTTGTTATATATTTTGCTAAGGCTCTTGATATCTGTTTTGTCATTAACGGCATCCGGGGTTTGTTTTATAAAAATCATCTCATGAAACTCACGTTTTCTTTTATGGTATTCTGATTTCAAAATTTTTGTGGAGGAGAAATCAAATTGATGTTTTAGTGTTTGTTCGTGTTTTTTCAAGGCGGTGATGTTCTTCCGATCATATTTATGTCCATTCAGTCTGTTTTTCAAATGCTGGCTAGTCTGACCAATATATACACCCGAGCAGATCATGGTATCTGATATATGGTGTGCGTTTTACTATTATTAGGTATTCTGCTTTTCAATTTGCTGAAGTTATATTGCAACAAGTTATGTCCCTTATGACACATTTTGATGTCATGTTTTTTGAAAAGGTTTTCCAGGTTTTCCGACAGCCTTGAAATTTGTCTACAGTAGTGTTGTTGTTATCAATTTGCCGTGTTTGGTTTTTTTATATCTTTGCTCGAAAATTGCGTTCACTAATTTTTAATTAATTAAATAAGGCAAAGCAAGTACTATATCGAAACTCGTACCCAAAAAAATTAGTGAACGCAATTTTCGAGCAAAGATATAAAAAACACCAAACACAGAAAATTAATAACAACAGCACTAATGTAGACAAAGTTCAAGAAAATTATCAATACCTGCCTGTACCATATATTCCAAGGCTGTCCAAAAAAACATGACATAAAAATGTGTCATAAGGGACATAACTTGTTGCAATCTAACTTCAGCAAATTGAAAAGCACAATACCAAATAATGGTAAAACGCACACCATATATCAGATACCATGCCTTGACTGCTCGGGTGTATATATTGGTCAGACTAGCCAGCATTTGAAAAACAGACTGAATGGACATAAATATGATCGGAAGAACATCACCGCCTTGAAAAAACACGAACAAACATTAAAACATCAATTTGATTTCTCCTCCACAAAAATTTTGAAATCAGAATACCATAAAAGAAAACGTGAGTTTCATGAGATGATTTTTATAAAACAAACCCCGGATGCCATTAATGACAAAACAGATATCAAGAGCCTTAGCAAAATATATAATATCTTGAGCAAATGATAAACAGGGAGGAACAACTGAAATTATAACAGGTGTTTCACTTTATAACTAAAAGCGAAGGCTGACGTGTCTATGTAGACGAAAATTTTTTAAAATTTGTTACTGTGGATCATTGTCAAGTTGTTTTTTTTTTGGGTAGTATTTATAACTTGTTAATGTAGTTTTGTGAGATATGTGAAAAGTTTTTAATTCTGGTGAGTTAAGCCTGTTTTGATATTAACGATAAGTTTTTATGAGTCTCTTTTTATTTTAGTGATGGTAACATATTGATGCAATCATTTTGATAAAGGTCAAAGTAACAGACCGAAACGTTAATGAAAATAGAAATATATATAATCGTAAGATTGTTTAACTGAACCAAAAATCCTACTAACTTTGTTTTATATATATATATATATATATATATATATATATATATATATATATATATATATATATATATATAAATATATATATATATATATATATATATATATATATATATATTATAAAAATTTGAAAATCGTGTTCCAGGATATCTAAAGAAGCTATATACTGCCGCATTTGATTGTTGTTGACGAGTTCGCAAAAAGTGCGTTTTGAAATAAGGTTACTTGAAATTTTTATTTCAAATATAACCATCAGCTTACCGAGTTGACTGCCATAACCTTATCTTGTCCTGGTTTGGTCACTGCAACTACACAGGCACCGCAACCCCCCTCGTAACACATCTTTTTTGTTCCCGTCAGGAACATTTTTGTTCGAAGGTACTCATTGAGAGTAGTTTCCGGTCCGACATCTTCAGTATTTACTGTGAAAATCACCAAATTTTGTGAGCCAATTTCAAATTGAAATTCTTTGTTTTTACCTGTATGTAGCTCTCCTTTGATGATGAATTTAATCTTGCTATTCACACCAGCATCATTTTCAACGCCATTATGGCTTTCACTATTCCAAATCCAACTAAGCATTATTAGCTTTCGTTGATAATCCTAATAAAATACAAGCACCAAAGGGCAAATTCGGATAGTGTTTTCTTCGTTAACTCACCTAAAATAAACAGAATTCTTTCAAATATTACCTAATCAATTTTGATTTATTTGATTTTCGTTGTCATCTTATATTTTTTGATTCATATATATTTTTTGAACTGATGAACATGCTATAATATTGCTTTTTAGTTCTATATACAATGAGCATGAAATTATGAAACGGTATAGAAAAACATGTGATTCATTTGAGAATATCGAGATTTATGTGTTTAAATTATCTCATAATTATATCTCTGCCCCTTATAGAATAAACAATCTAAAAATATGAAAAACTTTTTTCTGAGAATGAAATGTACCTATACATAGTTCAAATAAGCTTGAATTTGACCTTAATCATCTTTATTAAGCAATTTTTTTAATGAAATTAATTAAATTACGAAAATGGTTGTTGTATAGGGCATGCTATATGAAATGAGAATTAAATTTTATGAGGAATTGAACAAATAATTAATATTGGTATAGATTATTCTATTCAAAATAATGAGTTTTGGGAGTTTCAATTAATACAAAATAATATTCTTTTTTTGATCATCCTGGAGAATAATCTGAAAAAACAACGTGAAAAAATGGAGAGCTTTTATCTTAGCAACAAGCAGCAACCATCATATTTTCTCTTTATAAGCTGTGTTCTCAAATTTTATCGTAGTTTGATTGACCTACAGAAGTAATTTTTAGATCAACAAACTGTTATATTAGGAGTGGAACCGAAACAAAAACAAAGAGAGTCTTGTGAAATGATACATATACAGTTGAACTTAGAAAACACTTTGAATAACAGACAAGACATTAAACAACTAAGTTAGACTTACTTTCCACTCTTGGAAAGACCAGAAATACAGTCATAAAGAACAAAACAATAGACATGACGTGACTACATTACAATATGACAGACGGATAAATTTCTGCAGAAGTATAAATTTTTTAATATATTAATGTTTGTCAATTAATTTTATGGTGTATATTTTTGACAATATTGTTTTACTAATCGATTATGTATATGTGTATATTTAAGGTTTGTGGACCTATCTTTCTTATACATTCAGTTTTACTGATTGTAATTCGTTTGCATTTTGTTTGTAATATTTAATTATCGAATGTTCAAGAAGGTGGATATACCACCGAAGCATACAATCCTATTGACTTTTTCAATAATAAATTAAATTAACCTTTCACAGCTAAACCTTTATTGTTCCTTTATATATATATATATATATATATATATATATATATATATATATATATATATATATCTATATATATATATATATATATATATATATATATATATATATATATATATATATATATATATATATATATATATATATATATATATATATATATATATATAGATATATATATATATATATATATATGTATATATCTATATATATATATATATATATATATATATATATATATATATATATATATAGATATATATATTTATTTATATATATATATTTTAATATATATATATATTAATATATATATATATATATATATATATATATATATACATATATATATATATATATATGTATATATACATATATATTCAGATGTTTATTTTATCATTATTAATACAAAAACAAAAAATCTTCAAAGTTTACAATATCATCAAAACTCATCATTATCCCCAGAACAGCAGGAATATCCATCAGAAAGTGGTCCCAAATCGGCCAGGTCTGGTCGGTCTCGGGATCATAAAATAAATTTTTTGTTTGTTTTTTGTCTTTCGACAGACATATGTGTTCACATAAACAACAAATAATTTAATTTTTTATTCAGTTAGTTTTGTAAGGCACCATTTCTTCAGTAAGACTCTGTATTTATCAAAGTCTGCAATATTCTTTATAGTATCGGGTACTTCATTATAAGCTTTTATTGCTCTATCTATTGGGTTATTGAGAACTTTATTTGTTCTATGCTTCTGTATGTTGAGTTCATGTTTATTTCTAGTATCATGTGCGTGCACTTGATTTCTATGACTCATCTCAGTATTCGTTTTCAGTTGACTATTCAACAGTTTATATATAAATTTACATTGTTCAATTTTGAGAATAATTTCCACTTTTTCTAGTTTTACTTGTGCATATACATTGTCTGTGGACATTATATAGTCCAAGTTGAATAAAACTTTTAGCATCCTATTTTGTAGTACTTGAGTTTTATTTAATGTTGTTAATCCACATGTACCCCATATTGTAATCACGTATCTATAAATGCTTAGGAAGTAAGCGTTTAAATACAATATTTGGCTTTATCATCTATGTAGGATCTACATCTATAAATGGCCCCTATCATAGGGATTATTTTCTGTCTCATCTTTTGTATATGTTCATTCCAGTTTAGCGACTCGTCAATTGTGAGGCGAAGGTATTTTGTACATTTGACTCGGTTTAAGATAGTTTCATCCAATTTCACTTCAACTTCAGTCATTATCATATTCTTTTGCTTAAAGATCATATACACACACTTCATCTCATTGACTTTTAACTTATTATGAAGTAGCCATTTTTTATACAATATCAGATCTTCATTCACCATTATTACCAATTTTTCTAAAGATGGGCCACTATAAGCCAACACTGTGTCATCCGCAAAAGTGAAGTACCTAGCCCTCAATGTAGCCTTTTGCAAGCTCATAACATATAAAATATACGAGAGAGGCCCGATCACAGATCCTTGGGGAACCCCCTTTTCTATATCTAGTAGACTACTTTCAGTCTTATCAACAGTTACAAATTGCTTTCTATTAGTCAGGTATGAGTTTATTAGCTCATTCATATTGCCTCTTATTTCCATTTGCTCCAATTTATACAGTAATGTTTTGTGGTCCACCACATCAAAGGCTTTCTTTAAATCTATAAATACCGTGATAATGTATTTTCCCTATCAAGACCCTTATTTACATAATTCACAAGATCAGTTGTTGCACATAATGTATTGCTATTCCTTATAAAGCCATATTGATATCGATCAAAACCAGCATATATCTCCAAGAAATTAACAATTCAGGTCTTCATCAGTATTTCCAAGAATTTAGCAAAGTTGCAGATAACACCGATCGGCAGATAATTACTCATCTCATTCACAGGTCCAGATTTGTATATTGGACTGACCTTACTGATCTTTAGTGTATCAGGGAATTGCCTATTTCGTATTATGTAATTTGCTAATCTAGTAATGATTGGTACAATTTTTTTTTTAACTCGAGGGACCTACACTTTAACGCCGGTTCCGAACGGCCAATGGGCTTGTAAACGATGTACATTACCCAACAATTTATCTTTATAAATAGAACCACTAAATTCCGGACATACACAATACCCAAGAGCGAGGTGGGACTCGAACCCACAATCCTCGGTTTACAAACGGTATAAGCCCGTTCACCTTACCGCTGGCCTACCGAGGCCTCCATTGGTACAATTGATTGTTCGAGTAGCTTCAACAGTCACTAACCGTTATATCATAATATCCTGGCGAGGCATTTAACTTCAGTGTATTAATTATATTTTTTATTTCTAGGGTTGTTACTTCCTCAATAACCATACTGTTTATGCAATACAGCTCTCTAAAATCAACAAGGTCATTTCTTTTTTGTTTTTCTATCATTAGCGTTTCAATAATTTTTGTTCCAATTTCACAATAAAATATATATATATATATATATATATATATATATAT
The DNA here is from genome assembly GCA_030704885.1 of Cynegetis impunctata. Taxonomy (NCBI): domain Eukaryota; kingdom Metazoa; phylum Arthropoda; class Insecta; order Coleoptera; family Coccinellidae; genus Cynegetis; species Cynegetis impunctata. The sequence goes on from JARQZK010002889.1 coordinate 382,671, forward strand.
ATATATGTATATATATATATATATATATATATATATATATAATAAATTCGATGGACGATGAATCAACTCTGTGGTAGTTCATATTTAAATTAAAAATAAATAATAAGACACAACTTGTCTAAAAACCACGAAATAAAAATTACTTTTATTCGACTAGTTTCGCCTCTTACAGCATTATCAAGACTGAATACATAATTGCAAAGACAAGGCTTGAAAATATACGTATTTCGATTCGGTACCTGGGGGTGGTAAAATATAATCGATGGGTCCAAATTATCAGAGATTTAACAGTGGTGAGTGGTTTAGGACTAACTGGTCATTGAGAAGAATGTAATTATCGGATTTTTGGAGTTTGTTTATTTCCATGGCTTCCAGGAAGTTCATTTTCATACCTTTTTCACAGTAATGAAAAATTTTTGGTTTAAAAAAGGATGAGATGTTATGTCCTTTCGACTCTAGATGTTCCCTAAATGCTTATTGTCCGTTTTTTAGATGTTTTTTTAGCCTGGTTTCAAAACATCTTCCGGTCTGGCCTATATATGTTGAATTATATTCTTCACAGTCCATTCTATTAATTCCTGTCTTATTAAGTTATTTTCATTTCGTGGTTTTTAGACAAGTTGTTTCTTATTATTTATTTTTAATTTATATATATATATATATATATATATATATATATATATATATATATATATATATATATATATATATATATATATATATATATATATATATATATATATATATATATATATATATATATATATATATATATAGATAACGATATGTAATTTTTCGATTTGAATTTGTAATTGGGGAGTTGAAAATTATTGTAAGGAATAAATATTAAAATTTTGTCACTAGAAGTTTATCAAAATTTCTTCAAATTCCTAAAGTGTTATTTATGTCATGAAAACTTTTTGTTAATTCTTCGATTGCTAAGCACAAAATGATCGCATGGAACCCTCAGAAGGTGAAAGTATTTCGGCTCAATATTCAATGTTGAATTTTGTATGTCACCAAAGTATTTTTAACTCGGGAAACTCCAAACTGAATTGCAAGACGTGCATAAGAAGAGCATGGCATCAACGTCATTTCAAAGTAATTCAATAATTTTATATCTCCAACATTCGTGACTATTAAAGAGCGGTTTGATAAAGGTTCTTTAAGGAAATGACTTAACAGCAGCTCTGTCGGTCCCGTCAGCTTCACATCAATCGCAAGGAATTATATAAAATCTGTGCATATCTATGCATATATACATGCACTTGAATCTAAACTGAATAGTTTAGATTCAAGTGCTAAGATAAGCCTATAAGTTTTCAGCTATCGAGAGGAATATTCGAATATTTATGTTGGCTGGTATATTAGATTTTTTGTACTCGAACTTCATCCTTTCAAAGTTCTAGATAACTAACAATATTATCTAACTCATGGAAAATAATAAATACTGTCTATATTTGAAGTGAATCTGGTAGCGCTTCAATAAAGTATGTGATGTGTTAGATTTAGAGAGTCAATTTTCGAGAAGACACTTGAGAGTTTTCAAAGCCAGCAGAAAAGTAGTAAAAAAATAGCTGACTAAATAACTTTTGATAATTTCAAATTGCGTTTGATCCTGTATTAATTGATATTTTTCAATGAATAATACGCAAAACAAATAATATAAACCAGAAACATAAATTTCAAATATCTAGAAGCATAGAATCTTAAATATCAACATAAATGTATTTAATTATTCATATCAGAGACAATTATCCCAAGCACACGACAATGGCATGCAACAGACGACAAACAATTACATCACCTCCTAACAATACAACAAAATGCCCATTTTATGATAGTTGAAATTTTATTGTCAGAGAGAAGACTTGTTGGTCAAAAGAATTCTTATTATTTCAAATCATTTCAGGCACGTTTACCTCATGAATATATTCAAAACTAATTGAGTAGGCTTAATACTAGTTTCTTGCGTCCTTTCATTTTCATACTGTAAATAAAATTGTTGTTCTGGTATATCTAATAACATTGGATTTATCATTGAAGCTCAATTTTACGTTGTATTGATGTATTGAAGTTAATTGATCACTCAATTACACAATAGAAGGAGGTGTTTAGCAGTGTTATTTAATTGATATCTACACTTTTTGACAAGCTAATGGATCTGATTCGAACTCATCGAAAAATGTTACATTCATGGGGTTCAATGATTTTTTGGTATATATATATATATATATATATATATATATATATATATATATATATATATATATATATATATATATATATACAGGGTTGCGATAAAGTATGGAACCAAGTAAATATCTTCCGAACGAAAAGGAGAATATTTATGAAATTTTGCAGGTAAGTCCAATGGATCAAAATGCATCTGGTGTATGATTTTTTGTTGATAATATACTTAAATAGGATACCCTATATATTATTACATTTTTGGATTCTACTTAAGATTCTAGACAGATTTTATGCATTATGTCTTATACCTAAGTCTAAGCGTTTTTGACATATTTAGGTTTTTATGTCAAAAACGACGATTGTAAGCCCTAATATAATTATCAATTGTTCCTATAAGGAAGCCTTTTTTACTTACTTTGGGTTAAATTCCTTGTTGAAAAGGACCTACTTTAATAGATTTTTTATAATATTTGGATAACTAGTCATACAGGGTGTGCCAAAAATAAGATCTAAAATGAGATTGAGAAAACTGACAAAAATCAATTAAACTTCTCTTGAGATTTTTACATTACCGTAAAAAAACGTTCAGATAAATAAATTGATGTTATGTGTATGCATATGTAGTAAGTAATAAACGAGTACGATCTCAAATACGATCGTGGCTATCCTAGATCTAATTGTTTAACGATTGAATGCAAAACCGCCATATAAAAATATTAAATTGGCAATATTTCGAAAACTTCAAATTTTAGGTGAAGATAACCTCATACAAAGTTACCTTCTTTTTAAATGCTTAATACTACAAAATAAAGAAAATGAGGGGTTTCCATTTGAAAAAATTGATTTTTGTCAGTTTTCTCAATCTCATTTTAGATCTTATTTTTTGCACACCCTGTATAACTAGTTATCCAAATATTATTCAAAATCTATTAAAATGGGTCCTTTTCAACAAGGAGTCTAACCCAAAGTAAGAAAAAAAGGCTTCCTTATAGAAACAATTGATAATTATATTAGGGCTTACAATCGTCGTTTTTGACAACAAACCTGAATATGTCAAAAACGCTTAGACTTAGGTATAGGACATGATGCATAGAATCTGCTTAGAATCTTAAGTAGAATTCAAAAATGTAATAATATATAGGGTATCCTATTTAAAATAAGCGACTTAGGGTCTATTTCCGGTACAACCGGAAGTATATTATCAACAAAAAATCATACATCAGATGCATTTTGCGCCATTGGACTTGCCTGCAAAATTTCACAAATATTCTCCTTTTCGTTCGAAAGATATTTACTTGGTTCCATACTTTATCGCAACCCTGTATATGTATATATATATATATATAATATATATATATATATATATATATATATATATATATTCATATATATATATATAAACATATATATATATATATATATATATATATAAAAAAATATAAATATATATATATATATATATATATATATATATATATATATATATATATATATATATATAAAAATATATATATATATATATATATATATATATATATATATATATATATATATATATATATATATATATACATATCTACTTATGATGTCCCACGAACATGGGCTTTTATACCTCGAAACCTATAACTAAAAAAAAATCATTAGACTAAAGAAAATATTATCTGGGAAGTATCACTTTCAGTTTTTGACTGCAACACCCTCTATGTTCAAGCAATTTCGGATTCGATGGAACATTATAGTCATTTTCCATGTACTGGCTGGCCAGGTAAGAATGTAATGGGCTGTATTTCGTAAACTATTCGTCGTAGAGACTTACGGTAAAAAATTTTATTACTAAAGTGGCCAAAACGAAATCCTGGAAATTATATTTATGTTTCTAAGATGGCCGCCAGGGGGCGTAAATGCCTTCTAAATCTTTTAAACTGATTTTTCGCTGAAATTCACCTAGTAAATGTATCACAAAAACATAAAAACTCTTAACACTATCACTATAAGAATAATTTTAATACTACAATCAAATCATGAAAAACATACTAGTAGGCCATGGTCAATTTCATACATTACATAAAGTGAACAAGGAAAATTCTTTAATAATTTAAAAAATTATCAAACAACTTTCCAAGGAAGCTGGTTATACGTATTCAGCAACGCAATATCTGCATTCACAATCGAACGGTGAATTATAGAAATTGTCAAGTCACCCCGACTCAAAATCTGCATACAGCTGTTTCGATCTTATTAGATCTCATCAGTGCAGCTTATTTGACTCGGAGTGAATTAAAAAATTTCTAATTGTTCCCCAATATAAATCGTGGTCAGTAACACTGGCTGGATAACAATCCAAAGCGCCATCCCACCAAAGATATTGGGAAACAACAATTCACCGCTTAGACTGAAAATGCAGAAACTCGTCGCTCGAACACGTACCTTCTGATATGAAGATATCTACTCGACACGATTCTACTGAGGAAACAATCAAGTCAGAATACTGATCCATAAAAATTTTAATACTTGTTGACAAGTTCATTTTAGTCATTTCTTTTTCATCTATGGTCTCTTCATATTCTGACTACCTTGCACTTGCATATTATTTTCATTGCTTACTATGCTCCTACACGTTTCTTAAAGATATTTTGAACTAACAATACTATTTATTATTTGAGAATCATAAAAATATGACATTTCATCATTGATTTTTGAAAAAAGACAAATAAATTAGAATAAATAGAGGTGTAATGGCGTCTTTTCAGAAATTTATGATGACTAAATTTTCTTTCTTCGATATCTCAGGCTTGAAATAAGATACCGAGATGCGATTTCCACTTGCCTATTTTGGTATCATTACACTTCATTTTCATCAGAAAAAATTCATATTATTGCATTCAATTTTTCAAAGGAATTAGCAATTTTCTATTATAATATCAAAAAACGCGCTCACGCGCCATCACTAAAAATTTGACATTTGACAAATAAGATGGATTTGATGATCCAATAAATGCTTTTCCAAACGAGACCTTGCTTTTTTAACTTTGTTAAAATCCGTTCAGTAGTTTAGAAGTTACAGCTGTTTATTGAAAAAAACATTGAATCACCCCCCACCACTTCATTTCAATAGATACGTCAAAACTGTAAAACAAAAATTACTCGAATAGAGCTAACTTTGAAAAAGTATATGTTTTTGTGATACATTTATTAGGTGAATTTCAGAGAAAAATCAGTTTAAAAGATTTAGAAGGCATTTAGGCCCCCTGGCGGCCATCTTGAAAACATAAAAAAAAAATTTCCAGGATTTTGTTTTGGCCACTTTAATAATAAAATTTTTTACCGTAAGTCTCTACGACAAATAGTTTACGAGATACAGCACTTTGCATTCATATCAGGCCACCCTGTACAGTTTCTCATAGCTATCTTTTACGGTTATGGGGTTATTTAGAATTTCAGAGAAATGACAGTGGTAGCAATTGATTTTTTAGTATTTCGAAAATGGCTCAGTAGTTTGCAGTGAAATTTTGCATTAATATACAGAACTCTTAAACGGCTTATGTCAGCAAGTGGAATTCTTCCTTTCATACAAGGTGAGTAAAAAAATAATCCAAAGTTTTCATTCAGAAATTGTAAAAAAAAAAGTTTAACGGTTTTCATTTTATTCTAACAGACAGTGTTCAATATTTGATATTCAACTGAATTATTTTAAATGGCATTGAGAATTTTACTCGTTTTACTGTCAATACATTTTAATAGTCTATTATTTTAGGGAAAATATCCACTATATGGAAGAATCGAAAATATATTATAACATCAAATGTATTAATGAATTGAATTTATAAACATTATATTATCAGCTGAGTAATAATTCAACATTTACATTTAATTATACTGTTTCAAGTTTAACTGAATATAGCTTGCATAATATGTACTTACGATTTGAGTATTGTATATAACTTTTCATCTGCTTCAATCCGAAACACAACGTTGTTTGTTTAGTCCAAGTTCAATTCAGATATAATTTCGGAATGATAGTTGAACTCAAGTTCATCAAGTATTCCAAGGACCTAACTTGAGAACCAGTTTTCTGTCGTGGAAGACAATAAAAATGTAAATTATGACATAAATTCAACTAGTTGGATAATAGTTTATTAAATGATTTAAAAGTCTAATTGTAGTATGGTGGAAATGAAAGAATTAATTGTATTATGTATAATTAACGCTGGTATTGAAATAATAAACTTATTATGTTTATTCCAGAATAAATTCGCTAATATTATATATATATATATATATATATATATATATATATATATATATATATATATATATATATATATATATATATATATATATATATATATATATATATATATATATATATATATATATATATATATATATATATATATATATATATATATATATATATATATATATATATATATATATATATATATATATATATATATATATATATAATTATATATATATATATATACACAAACACACACAGTGGCGTAGATAGCTTTTTGCGATGGGATGGGGATATGACTTTGTGTAAAATTCCATAAGTTTTTCGTCTCAAGTTTTATTTGTTGATAAAAATAATATTTCATGTAGTACAAAATAAGCAGTAAAAAAATTTTTAGCTTTAACATCGCCTTGACGAATTAAATATTTCTTCCACACTTTCAATTAACGAGAACAGCAGGTGTGACATAAAAAAAATTTTTGATAAAACTTGTCGGTTTTGATGAATATATCAGCTTCGTATAAACCATACTTGAAAAACACCGAAAATCTTTTTAATATATTAAGTCCACTCAAGGAGGCTTCGGTAGCCCAGCGGTGAGGTGTATCGCTTGTAAACAGAGGATTGTGGGTTCGAGTACCACCTTGCTCTTGAGTGTAGTGTATGTCCGGAATTTAGTGGTTCATAAATTAATCTGATGGGTAATGATTGGCCGTTCGGAACCGACGTTAAACTGTAGGTTCCTGGAGTTAATGAAAATAGTCTAGTCAACAAGTGCTTTTTTGTTCAACTTTTTAAAGCAGTTTCGGAAAAATAAAAGCAAAGTGTTATTCGATTTGTAGCATGTAGATTTTTTTTAAGAAAATTAAAAATTCGTAAGCGAAAATTGTGAAAGTTTTAAACAATATATCTGCTGAAAAAAGGGAATTTTTTTTTGCCAATATGTCAAAAAATAATTAAGATTTTTGAAATCTGAAGGAAGATTCAAAAAGAAGAAATTTTCCAGAAGAAAAAATCAACTTCCGGAACTGTAGAGTCAATATTCATAATTTTCTCAGAGAGGTAAAAATACGGCTGAAAAGGAGTATCTTCGTCACGCCCATTGAGGACACTTCAACAATAAACATTATTGAACAATATAAAATATGAAAAGTTACTGAATCTGTGAACGAACAATAATCCGGCGATAATCGAAATTTTTCTGTTATGCAATAGTTAATTAACAATTTTTTGGTGCTTGAACATGAAAATTGTGATAACTGTTCAAGTATAGATCTAAGATTTTTTCTTTCTTGGAGCTGTTAAAGTAAATCCCTGTTGAAAAAATAAAAAATTTCAAATTTACGTAGTTTTGCATAATCAAAATGAATTTTTTTTAATGATTTTAATGGTTCGTTTTTTATTATCGGAAGCTACATGAAAATGGTTGTTTCCAATGTTCATCTCCTATTGTTCAAAATATTGTTATAAATAAATGCGTCGTTTATAGGAGAATCAGGAAAAAAAGTTATGATCAGAGTGTTTAATTTCACAACTAAGTAAATTGTCAGCAATTTTCCCGAACGAAACTTAATTTTTTTCAAGAATTATCTACATGCTATTTGCTCATATTCTTCCGAGACTGATGAAAATAGTTGAACACAAAAGCACTTGTAAACTAAACTGTATTCTCATGATTAGTAAATCTTTCTCCAAGATTCATGATGTAGAAGTCGCAAGAAATTTTTTACTAAATCGACAAGTTTTATCAACATCAAAATATTATGGAGTAATTAAATTGATAATCAAATCCAAAATTTAGTCCTATTTTTCAAAGCGCTCATATTTCGATACCTACTGTACATTAGAAAATAATCGAAATATTAAATATTGATTGAAAATCCTCTATGAGCAGAAGTCGCGCTCCTCGAATGTGAACAGGAATTTGATCGGTCACTAGGACCAAAAAACATGTTTGAAAGAGCTTGAATGGAAAATTTATGTACGAAGGAAGAAGTCAACCAAAACCTCATCGCACTTCTTCTCTTTCTAAATTTTATACTACCTATACTATTGAACAAAACTGCTTTATATATAATACTACACCATTAAACAAAAGCACGAGCGCTTTTGTTTAATAGTAAGTATAGTATACAATTTAGAAAGAGAATTGCCTGGAGATTTTGGTTTACTTCTTCCTTTCGAAATGAAAATTTTTCAATAGAGCCATTTGAAGTTTTTAAACACTTTTTTGCTCATAGTGATCGATTAAACTTACTAATTCAACATTGAATAAAATATGCTCAAAACTACTAGTTACTTAATAATGTTAAAATTATGTCCATTCCTGATTGGTCGGCCTGTTCGAAGCGCGGAAATTATACAATACTCATTTGCACAGCCGTCACAGAAACATATCTAGGTAATTTTTTTTATAATTGCACATACATAATAGCAGAAGAGATGCTAGTGCTTAGTAAATTTCATGTGAAGTTACTTAAATGCGTACATAGATACGAAGACTTTTATTCAGTTCTATTATTATATCGTAGGCTCATGGGGGGGATTGATCCCCCCCTATCTACGCCACTGCACACACATATATATATATATATATATATGTATGTATATATAGGTATATATATATATATATATATATATATATATATATATATATATATATATATATATATATATATATATATATATATATATATATATATATATATATATATATATATATATATATATATATATATATTATGTATATATATATAATATATATATTTTTGAAGCTTGTTTTTCAATTGCTTTCTCAGAAAAAATTATTTCATAAGCTTTTTTATTCAAAATCATCTGAATTAAAGTTAATTGTTTTCATTCAATATGTACTCTATGAATTGATTCAGATGAATGAAATTTGATGCTTATGAAATAAAAGTTTTTGATTATTTCTGTAACCCAGTATCATGTATAAATTGCGGTGAAAAAATTAATGCTTATTATGCTCAGCTTCGAAACTTGTTAAGTGTCAGAAATCCTTTTATATTCTGACTATTTGTGTTAAAATATTCATGAAACTCATTTCTTTGCCACATATTATGTAAAAATGTTATTTTTTGTTGGTAAATATTAAGAAGGCAGTTGTCAAATGAAGTTATAATAATCAATATATTTAATTTATGATCCTTGGTTTTCTGTGAGCTTTTCTGAAATTTTCAACTAAATAAGAGTTCCACAATCAAATCATGAAAAACATACCTGTTGACCATGGTCAATTTCATACATTACATAAAGTGAACAAGGAAAATTCTTCAATAATTCACGTATACGTATTCCACAGAGCAATCTTTGGTGGGAGGGCGCTCTGGGTTGTTATTCAGACAGTGTTACTGACCACGATTCGTATAGGGGAACAATTAAAAATTTGTTAGTTCACTCCGAGTCAAATAAGCTGCACTGTTGAGATCTGATAACATCGAAACAGCTGTATGCAGATTTTGAGTCGGGGTGACTTGACAATTTCTATAATTCACCGTTGGATTGTGAATGCATATTTTGCTTTGTGTTATACGTATAACCAGCTCTCTTGGAAAGTTGTTTGATAATTTTCAATTTATTAAAGAATTTTCCTTGTTCACTTCATGTAATGTAAATAAAAATTGTTATTTTTTCAATAGATCGCTCATTAGTTGTTGAGCAAACTTTTTGTTACTATTACTTCATTGTAGCACCAGCCTTCTTCATTTTTTACAATCAAAACATTAATCCACTGAATTAAGGTGAGGAAGGAGCTATAATTGATTCATTTGTGATCAAACCAATCCTTCTTTTGAAATCAGTTTTTTAAGTATTCCTATGGAAACGAGTTCAAATGTTCTGAAGAAAAAATATTGTGTAGGTTGATTTTTTCACCCCTTATAGTATAATTTTTACAAGATCACGAAATATGTCATGGACTTGGAGGAAAAGTGTTTGTGAGCAAAAGTTTATTTGAAGTACCTACGTCAATTTTTGTTGAAATATCATTTTTTCAATTTTTTTGCATCAACTTAGGAACACACTGAGAGATTCTTAGTTCATCAAATGTAACATAAAAATGAAAACCGATAATTTCCAATCCAATATATCTATATCTATATCTATATATATATATATATATATATATATATATATATATATATATATATATATATATATATATATATATATATATATATATATATATATATATATATATATATATATATATATATATATATATATATATAAATATATATATATATATATATATATATATATATATATATATATATATATATATATATATATATATATATATATATATGGTTATATGAAAAATGTCTTGAATTTTTTCGAGGAAAAAGAGTCAGAAAATCAAAATATGACGTACAATCATATAAGAGATAATAATACATTGAAATATTTGCCATAAAATTTCTTACCCTCTATTTAGATGTTAAATACCTTTCAAAACCTCAACGCTGTTTCTTCAGTCCTAGCTCAATTCTCACATAACTCAAGAATGATCGTTGAAATAAAGTTCATTAAGGATTCCAAGGACTTCATTCAAGAACTTGTTTCCATCTCATGGTTGAATTGAATTGAATTGGAAGAACAATATATAAAAAATAATAAAAATTCAAATTGAGCAATTAACAACAAATTGAGCAATTAATAACAGTGGCATAATATGTCCCCAAAGAAGCCACAAGTATTTGTGTGGTACAGCACTGACGAAAAGAATTAATCTATTTGCAAACCAACGTATTCTATTATACCATTTTCTGAAAATGAGTGAAATTTAAAATGAATATTCATTGAGCAAGTGCTATGACTAGAATATTGAAGTTATCACTTCGAGAATTCAATTGCGAATACACAATTGAATCAAACAAAGATCGGAGTTCGAGTTCACATTATTAAGCGTTTTAAGTGAATGCACTATTAAATTCGATGTAGTTAGGTTTTCTACATAATATAAATGAAGAGGTAGGGAGTATTTTTTGAAATTTTTCAGAATTTCGCCTAGCTTGAATCTCATCATAATGCATATATGAAAGTTACCTTAGGATTTAAGCTTGTCAAATATGATTGAACCTTGAAAAATAAATTGTAATAAACTCGACATCTGCGTTATATACGGAAGACACATTGGATAAAGCACAGAGTAGATTTATAAAGGGGAGAAGTGCGCAAAATAAAATTTTCAAGTTGAAACAAATGATCCATAAGATCAAGAAAAGTGGGAGAAAGGCATATTTTGTATTCATAGATCTGGTAAAGGCGTTTGATAGAGTGAGAAGGGAAAAAATCTGGGAAATAATGGAGAAAAGAGGAATTGGTGAAAGTTTAGTGCAAGCAATCAAAGGCATATATGTTGAAACCCTGAATTGTGTCATCTTCAGGAATATGGAATCAGGACCATTTGAGACAAGAAGGACTTAGGCAGGGAGGAGTCTTGAGCCCGGCACTGTTTCTGATTTTTTGGATGAGATAATCAAAGAGCAGAAAGGGAATACAATAGAATGTGGATATATGGAACCAAATTTTGAAGAAATTTGGTATGGATATGAATAAGAAGAAGACCAAGGTTATGAAAACGATGAGAAGGAGCAGGACTTGTGGTTGAAAATCGATGGAGAGGAAATTGAAGAAGTTAAATGTTTTAAATACTTGGGAGTAAACATAGAGGAAACAGGCAGTCAAGAGAAGGAGGTGGAAGATAGAATTGAGAGAACGGGCAGACTATATTTTGCAATGATTAAAAAGTTTCTCAGAAGGAGAGAAGTCAAGGAGAAGACTAAGATGACATTATTCAAAACTATTTTCAGACCAATTTTGACCTACGGCTGTGAGACATGGAATACTACACGAACTGTGAGAAGTAAGTTGCAGGCAGTGGAAATGAAGTTCTTGAAAGGAGTGAAGGGAGTCACGAGAAGAGATAGAAGAAATGAAGATATAAGGAAAGAACTGGGGGTGGAACAGTTCGTAGGAGGGAGAGGCAATTGGGATGGTAGGGCCACTTGCATCGAATGAAAAAGGAGGGACCAGTAAGGCAAATATGGGAGGCCAGAATAGATGCAAAACCAAGAAGAGGAAGACCACACCAAACTTGGGAAGACAAGGTGGAGAAAGAGATCAAGAAAAGGGGCAAAAATGTCAGAGAGGCAATTATGATATTATGATGACTTCAAACAGAATTGAATGGAGGAAATTTTTTAAGTTTAAATGAGTGTGTGAATATATATATATATATATATATATATATATATATATATATATATATATATATATATATATATATATATATATATATATATATATGGTGTCTGAGAATATGAGCGTGTCCAAAGCTCATTCAGATTGAGTTATAAGGTTGATTTGTTACGAGGATTGAAGTGGTGGAAAAGGGCAACTTTCTGGTCTTCACTATTTTCCTTGATCGCCGTCAATTTTATTCAGCTTCTGCTGATTGAGTGAAGTGAGAAGCTGACAGTCGGTAGCTGGATTGAGTTCATGTTAACGAAGTGCTGTGAATTCTAATTAATTTCTTCTATCTCTGCAATTTTTATGTTCAAAAATAAAGCAATTTTGAGGTTTTTCGAGCATTGTGGATCTTTACATTTCGTCCCAATTTTGCTAGAAGGCTGAAAATTTATTCCTATGTGAATTCAGTTGATGTTATGCAGGTACAATTTGAAGATTTCCAATGTCTTTTTCTTTTCACCGCTATTATCATTGTTATGTAGAAATTCTCTGCGTTTTTACAGGTATTCTAGCTTTTGTATCACTTCAGACATTCTGAATTGAGTAAGGGATTGAGAATTTGTAAGTTGAAAAGAACTAAAATGAGGGGGAAATACGATCTTATCTATCGAGCTCCACTACTCACGCGTTTTCATAAATGGTATCAAACCCTTGGTCTTACTAACATCTTGAAAAATATTCATAAATTCATCCTAGCGGAAGCAACCATATGTTTCTGAAGCATCCTACTCTCGACTTTATCATAGAAACAAAACATATAAAAACTTGATAGAAAGATTGTAGAATTATTATTCCATCCAACAAAATATCTAGCAATTAGCCTATATTATCAAGAGAAACAATTTCATAAACTTTCTACAAAATCAAAGAGTCATTTATGTCGATTTTTCGCAAAGTGCATAACGTTTTGATGGGAAAGCTGGAATGTTGAAGGATTTTGTTGCAAAAATTGTGAATACCCTCGAAGTAAGTCCGGAGTTGATTTTCACGATTTCTGTAATATATCAAACCATTTGCATCTTAGGAGCACAAATCTTGATTTATATAAATCGCTTTTTTTCCGAAAGTACCTACTTGTTTTAGAAAAAAAATAATCGAGAAAATATTTCCATAGTAACCTCCTGTCGACTCTTCACCTCTTAAAACATTAAAAAAGTATGAGCTCCCTAATTGCCCACCCTCATACTAACTAAATGTTTCTACCCTATACAATGAAACCTATATTGGCCCATCATCATCTTCTTAAATTTAACTCATTCTCACTGTACTTCCATTATGAAAAGGAGAACTAGGATTTTTAAATAAAAAATATGAACAAAAATATACTCTTGAATCATATGTTGACATTTAGATAAAAATACATATTATATTATTTTCTCTTACCTCTTACCTGAAAATTTGTATGTTTATTAGGAATATAATAATGAAACGAGAACTAATAAAGTATATTTATTTTGATTAAGAACCTCATAAAATAAACATATAATTGGATAAAAAACATTTCTGTGATTATCTTGAACATACACTACTTCCCTATGTATCAAACTATTGAATTATCATAAATTCATTATATAAACTATATTATTCAGAAAATAATTGAACGAATAGATAAGGACATTTAAAAATATATTGTGAATACATTATCGATAATGATCACTTCAATCTTGATTGCCTACTCACAATTTAAAGTGAATATTGTTCGAAATCATTCAGACTGTTCATGAATGTATTCTCTACAGTTGTTGGACCATCTAAAAAAGATTTTCAAATTAAAAATCGAATGATTTCAATTAAATATGAAAATTTATACCAAGAAAAAATTATTTTGCAGGATTTGTATTATTAATATGAATTATTTTCTCACTAAGATTTCTTGAATTACTCAAGAAGATTTATACTTTAAGGAAGTATGTAAAACCAGCTCGAATACATAAAATAAAAACTGTCTCAACTAGATTAAATGTTTAATGTAAATAACCATTAAATGAATCACTGTTTAGTAACAATTTTTACAATATATTCGAAAGAATAACTGAATAAGTAGATGTATATTCAATTTCATTAACAACTACTTCGAATAATCATACTGATCATTAGCAATACATGAACAGGGCTTTCAGTTCCATTTTGTATTTTTTGAGGATTCCACCAATAAGATGATATTTTGATTGTGATTTTGATCAATCTACAAAACTTTGTTTATGGTAATTTCATATATTTCATCGAAAATGATGAGGTATTACTCAACATATAATTTCAGGTTCACTATCAAAACGAAATAACTACACAAAACAATTATCATATGACTGAAAAACATATTAGTTAAATGAGGAAAAAAAATTGAAACCTAGGAATATTTTGATTATGCACGTATACATTTTTTCATATGTCAATGCATATATCAAAATTATTTGAATCATTTAGAAGTTACCCAACTATTACTTACCAAAAAAGAAGTACTTTGACTTCGTAGAATCAGCATCACTTCTTGCTGAAGCCACTGCGTTACGAATTGCCAAAGGAACGCTGACAGAAAGACATAATGGAGGCTCGCTCACAGCTTAAATAGATAACGTAAATCGATTTTTATCTAAATAAAGCTCTGAAATGTTATTTTCTCTTACTATTGTTATTGGATTGTCTGGAAAGTTCGTGCCGATTTTGAAGAAGAATTTAAACGTAGAAGATTTAAAGCTATCTCTGAACATTTTGTTCAAGCGCTGTCGTCAATTCGTTAAAATGAGAAAAATATATCTTTCAATTTATCGTCTCGTTGTTTGGTAAAAGCAGCGGAATAGGAAAATTTTCCAATCTCACGAGGTACAGTATGGGTACAACCTTGTTTGGATGAAGACCAAAGTTTGGGGTCGTTCAGCCTTCCCGAAGATCTTTTCCGCTGAACAGTATTATAAATGATTTATTTACTACAACCTTCAAATATGCTGTCGTTGTGTTCATAGAGCGAGTCACAAATGGAAATTCGATCAAGCAGATTTTTCTCCGTAGAATCTTGGACAACCCATACATCAAAACTGTTCATGTAGCCAAGCTTCACAAAATTCTCGTGGATAGTGAATTTTGATATATTGAAAATTTTATATTAATATATATGCCATATAGCGTGGATAATTTAAGATCAGTGTTTGAATTTGATCGTCATTCATGGTGGAAGGCCAACCCGGGAGTTATTGATATTTTAGGTTGAAATAACTAGTTTTGAACCTAGCAAACCCTACCGTACAGTTCTTTACGCTACTACGCCTTCGCCATAAACAGCATATCTCGTTTGGCGCTTGTAGGGCATTTTTGCTTTTTCTGTAAGAAAAAGCATTGAATACCTAAAATCCACTTTGTTTTCTTTGGCATTCAAAGGGTTTAAAATTAACGTATAGTAGTAAATTAACGTAATATTAACGTAAAGTAGTATCATTTCAGTTGTTATCAATGATTCTGATATATTCAGATTTATCTTCATGCCACCTACCAGAATTCGGCAAGAACTTTCCGGATAACCGTATATTGTATTTAGACGAAAAATATTTTCGAAAACGAATTCAATGAAAGCTTTAATATCAGAAAAGTGAAAGTAGTTCGAACTATTATCGAATTGAAATGTTTATAAATTAATAGCCTTATTCATCAGATCCTATTTCAGAATGTTCATTGATATAACTTACAGAGTACCTTTATAATAAGTGAATAGATTCCTTATATTATGTTGTAGGCAATATTTTATTTTCTTCATTCATGATGGCTACGTTGACACATGTCTAACCAAAAATAACTAATTCCAACGAGAAAATATTGTTGGAAGAGGCTGAAGGGCTTGTTCTGACATGGCGGGAACAGCACGATTTTAGGGATCGTTCAGACAGAGCGGTTAGTACGCGATTGGAGCGAGCGGATAAGGTTAGTTTGGAAATGGAAGTTGACGAAGAAATTCTTTGTTTACTGTGGTTGCTCATAGAAAAAAAGAAGGCAGTATTGGATGCATCCAATAATAAGTGAACGACTCGTACATGGCCAATTCATAACAATATATACCAAATTAAGAATATTCGAGGAAATGTTTTTTGAGTATTTAGAATGTCAATAAAATCTTTTGACGAACTGATTTCTTGCGGTTGAGTGGCGGGTACCGCGCGGCTTGTCCAACCGCGCGGTTACATCTGAACGATTACAAAAGTACTTATATAAATAAGACCAACGCGATTCCAAAATCGTGCTGTTCCCGCCGTGTCTGAACGTGCCCTTACTACTAAATCTCACAGAAAATATTTATGTAGATTCTCGCATTTCATATTATTTTTTATTGCATTACTGAATGAATCGTAACAACAATCAAAAATGGCTCATGTATTAATTATAAAATTAACGTTATTACCTTTGGATTGTAATACTCCGACAGGATTCGGATTATTTTTAGGAAATTTGATCCTGAAATCGATAGGTATATCTTTTGCTCCAGGAGGTTTATAAAACCAAGTATTATTAGTGAGTTGCCGTCCATTTTTGTCGAAAACAATCTTCTCTGTTGTGAAATACCCCTGACCCATGACGAATGCTCCCTCAACTTGACCAATGTCAATGTTGGGACTCAAAGATGTACCGGTATCTTCGATCAAATCTACTCTGCTTACCAAATGCTGACCGGTTAAGATGTCCACTTCCACTTCCGCTGCACATGCTCCATAAATGACGTAAGGTTTGATGAATGGTGCATTAGGGGCGTATCTTCAAGAAAAACAAAATTGGCATTTGAAGTAATTTTCATACGATGATGAAACAAAACTTACTGCGCATTTGCTGTCAAAAGTGTAAATTTCTCGTACGAAGCTTGTACCAATTCTTCCCACGTTTGTGAAGCATCATCTTTTTTAAATGGATCCAATCGTTTGAGTAACTCATCACAAGCAACATCTACACCCTATAAAACAAAAATGATCTGGTTTTTCAATTTATGCAATTAATACTCTGATATCTATTTATGCTACAATATTTCAATCTAAGGTTTGAAGGTACACGCGCACTTATCATGAGCGTCACGAAGTAAATTGTGGATTCTTCACCCGAGAAGTTTACATTAGTTTTAATCGCAACCCGCGCACTGCGGCGTCTCGAAACGAAGAGGCGCGTCAGTCGACGCGCGAATTCTCTTCGACCAACTAGGAGTACTTTCTCTTGACGCTTAGCCTCAATGAGCGTTGACAGCCGACGACAAGATTCAAATATTTCTTGATTCTTGTCTCATATTTTGTAGCTAGAAAACATTTTTTTTCTGAAATACAGAAATATTTGAAATTTTTTAATCTTGTATAAGATCATTAAAGAAATTATGAAATTGGTGGCAATTAAACTTAATACAAAGAGTTCCTCTTGAGGTTTACGCGCACTCATCGGCTCGGCGAGAATTTCATTTATTTCAGCATTTGAAAGAACGCAGTACGTTGTCTTGTGAGGTACGATGGGCAGTTCGTCAGAAGAGGATCTTCTTGTATTTACTTTAATTGCCACTATTGAAGAAGAAAAAACAAGAAGAAATGCTGGGTTTCTAATATAAATCGAAATAGAGACACTTACGGTTAATTTCATTTATTCAAATATTTCTGTATGTCAGAGGGAAAGGTTTTTGAATTACAAACTGAAAAATGCGACAAGAATCAAGAAATATTTGAATCTTCTCGCCGCCTGTCACCGTACATTTAGGCGAAGCGGCAAGAGAAACGACTCCTAGATGGTCCGAAGAGAATTCTCGCGTCGACTGACGCGCCTCTTCGGTTCGGGACGCCGTAGTGCGCGGGCTGCCATTGAAACTAATGTAAACTTCTCGGGCGAAGAATCCACAATTTTCTTTGCGACGCTTCCGATAAGTACGCGTATACCTTTAATGTTCACGCGCACTTATCGAAAGCGTCGCAAAACGAAGCGTCATTTAGTTGATATCCGCGCACTGAGCCGAAGCGTCGCGTCACTTTTCGAACGGCTCAGAGAGAATTTCATTTATTTCAGCATTTGAAAAACGCAGTACGTTGTCCAGTGAGGTACGATAGGTGAAGAAGATAGGTTCTTCATTACAACACAACTTGGATATATTGTTTAATAGTTATTAGTCGTCACTTTTCGAACGGCTCAGAGAGAATTTCATTTATTTCAGCATTTGAAAGAACGCAGCACGTTGTCCAGTGAGGTACGATAGGTGAAGAAGATAGGTTCTTTATTACAACACAACTTGGATATATTGTTCAATAGTTATTAGTCGTTGAATAAAAGCAAAAATTTTTTCATGAAAAAGTTGAGAAACTTAATCATTACCTACATCAAAACAAAACTCGAAGAGTTCTACACAACCAAAAATATAGAATTTTGCATGACTTAACTCAATATTTAGATGTCAACGGTATGTAATGCCTGGTCCTGGGTGTTAAATGATGCACAGGTTCATACTATACTTTTAGTCTTTATTTGTACAGTATTAAAGAATATAGACTTAGCGCTAACCTCTCGGGCAGCGTGACGAGTCTATCTTTCCGTCTTACTTCAGTCTTACTTACTTCTCCAGATTTCCTCTGGTTCTTATATATATTCATATAGCATTATGTATACAACAAAATGCTGATGTGCGACCTTGCCCATACGTGATGTTTACAATAATATAAGGTGTACTAAACATTCTCAGTTTACTATAGAGTAACCAATCGTGACACTGACCTACCCCCCCCCCCCCCCACCCCCCCCCCCCCCCACCCCCCCCCCCCCCCACCCCCCCCCCCCCCCACCCCCCCCCCCCCCCACCCCCCCCCCCCCCCACCAATGGAAGCAGCCGTTGACACGTGTTTCGGACTCTTTGGTCCTCATCAGAACGGCGTAGCCAAGCATTAGATTGAAAACTTGGAGATGAAAATAGCACAACAAACGAAATCCCCTGCTACGGAAGATAATCACACATTTGTGGCTTATTGTTTGAACTCTCCGGTTTGGGAGATTTGGTCAAACTTTGTGCCACGGAGGCGATTAATGCCATCCGCGAGATCTCAGACCGAGTAAATAAACAACAACAAAGAAATTAGTCGCGGGAAAATATTAAACAAGTAGAGCAGAATTATCGCATAAAAGCGGGCTATACCGATAATTCTGCTCTACTTGTTTAATATTTTCCCGCGACTAATTTCTTTGTTGTTGTTTATTTACTCGGTCTGAGATCTCGCGGATGGCATTAATCGCCTCCGTGGCAAAGTTTGACCAAATCTCCCAAACCGGAGAGTTCAAACAATAAGCCACAAATGTGTGATTATCTTCCGTAGCAGGGGATTTCGTTTGTTGTGCTATTTTCATCTCCAAGTTTTCAATCTAATGCTTGGCTACGCCGTTCTGATGAGGACCAAAGAGTCCGAAACACGTGTCAACGGCTGCTTCCATAAAAGCGCGCTATACCGATAATTCTGCTCTACTTGTTTAATATTTTCCCGCGACTAATTTCTTTGTTGTTGTTGTATATATATATATATATATATATATATATATATATATATATATATATATATATATATATATATATACATATTGTTTATACTCAAGAATCAGTATGTAGAACAGAACAAAAATGAGGAGAGAATACGTCTATGCTGACGCAGAACTACTTCATGCGTTTTGTTTGATAATGTGTTCAGTAGGATAATATTTCTTCTTTAATTTATTCGAATATATTTCATAAAAATGTGCAGAAGGAGAATTATTTTTTTTAAAATTATATCATTATATTACAGTTAGAACTAATAATTTGACTATGGTTATAATAGAATATTTCAGTACTCACATAGCACACAGCTTCAGAAGTTTGACTGCCGCCAGTTGAAGCACAATTCACTGAGATCATACTGCTGCTAGGACGAACTGCTACTTTTTCAAGGGGTATGTTGAATTTATAAGCACACAATTGTGCTGCCTGTATAAATTATGTTATGAAATCAAAATTCAATTTTTAAATTATAATCAGTATGCTATTTATTACCTTAGTGTTAATTCCCTGCCCGATTTCTATACCACCATGATGAATTACTACAGTACCATCGATATGATAAATAGAAACTGTAACGCTTATTGTACTATCTGGTATGTATTTCCAAGCCATGGGTACAATAGACATTCCTTTTTTACTCCAACGGTTTTCCTGTAACATGATATTCACAATGACAATTGAGGATATTTCAAGGCACGCTCCAGCATTATGTGATATTCATAAATTTTCTATAGAAATTGAGGATAAAAACTCATTTTAATATAATTTCATAAATTTCATGAGTAAACAATTTTTTTAAAATTTGATTATTTTCAAATACCTACCGATTTTTGATGAAATAAATAGATAAAATTCAGTGCAATTTGACATGAATATTTCAGATTTTGAAAAATAAAACTATCATACCCTATTGTACGTCTCAATTGCTTTTTTTCTCTCGTCAATATCAGCCCATTCCTTGAGGTCACCTAAGTAATCCAATAGCTTCATTTCTGTAGTGATATTATTGATTCGTATATCCAAAGGATCCATATTGAGTTCATATGCCATATGATCCATTATTGATTCGATTAATGCTAGGCCTTCAGCAGTGCCTAAACAATATAACTGCTTATTGATGCGATATATGTATGTTTTATGAGTTTTTGGGTTGAAGTGTTTTCTGTTTATTTCAATTTTATCTTCGATGATGTTCATATACTTTAATTATTTTGTCAGAGTACTCAATACTGACAAAATAGGTGCATACTTGTTTGATTGATGAGGCAAGATTATTATCATTCTCCAAAATATATATTATATCAGTTTAGGTAATTTATGAAAGTATTCAATTATTTATCGGGTGCCATAGAACATACTAATACCCGCCATATACGCTACGGTAGACCTGATATGTTACCTGTGCAGGTATACCTGCGCAGGTCAATATACGTGTATGGGGAAGTTCCGGTATACCGTAGCGGTTATCATTTCTCTTCGCGATGTCATCAATTGAAGGGAGACACACGAATTGCGGTCAAAATTTGAAGCAGGTAGAATGGTACTTGGTTGTTTTCGACGACTGAATTGCGGTCAAGCCCTACGTCCCGGGCAGTCTTGGATGGTTAATCTTTTTATCTTAAATCTCTATACATATCATGTATCAGGCGGTTAACCAGAAATATGGTAATAATTGGCTTAACGATGTTGTTGACAAAAATTCAAAGAAAAGGAAAATACAAAATCTTGGTTTAAGTTAAGAATATAAGAACATAGATTCCGAAATAGGACAATGGCTAAAACACGTCTTTGGATTAACTTTCCTTTCACCAGAGGAAGTGGGAGATTGTTTTGTAGAAGATTTTATGTCAGATAAACCTACTGGAGACGATAGAATTGACAAATTTGTCGATTATTTAGTGGAAATTTACATCGATGAGGATTCGAAGTTTCCACCAGTCATTTAGGCGGAATGTACCGGAAGCATTTACCGGACAACAAACGCTTGCGAATCTTTTCATTCAAAATTTAGCAGAACCTGCAGCTCTCCGCACCCCAACATTAATATTTCTATAGAAACGTTAAGAAGCATTCAAACAGATACTTATCATTAAAATTAATTCTGTTATTGATAATAAAACGAAATTTGTGCGAAAAAATGTATTAGATAAACAAGAGTTTATTAACAACAAAATATGTCAGTACAATAAAAAAGATATTAGTACGTATAATTTTGTAAAATGTGTTAGTTATAAGTTTAGTGAAGCAGTTTTATGATGTATATGCATGTAGATGTACGTCTGTAGTATTGCATAATTTCTATATGTTTTGTATACCTATTATATATATATATATATATATATATATATATATATATATATATATATATATATATATATATATATATATCTTTATAAAAATTAGAATTTACATTTTTACTTTCACTTTGCCCTCTTGCCCCTAAATAAATTTCTAACCGCAGTTCGGTTGGAGATTAGGACACCTCAGGTAGGCACAAAAATTTTGACTGCAATTCAGTCGCTCTCACAAAATCGACCGCAATTCGTGTGCACCGAATTGAAGACGATGACGCACTGGCATTGATAGGTCTAGCGTTTATTTTGAAGAGTGACACTAGAAAAAAAAAACTAACGCGACCTGCGCAGGCGACCGGAATACATGCACACACGCACAGGTACACCGTACAAAAAATTGATTTTCGATCTTGCTCCGGTCGCCTGCGCAGGTTCAAAAACCTGCACATAACTATTCCCACATACGCTCCGGTCTACCGTAGCGTATATGGCAGGCATTATCTACATCATCTACGAATCTATTCCTATAACTATTTTATTATCCATGAATAGTTCAGCTAATAAGGGGTTCAACGAGTTACTCAAAATCGGTTGCAAATTGTCATGCGGTGATTATAATAAAATGTATATCGTTGGAACACATAGAAATTTCGGAAAAATAAAAAAAGAACATAAGCGATGTGTGTTTGAAAACAATAAAAAAGAGTCTAATCATTAAAATAATTTATTAGATGAAAATCATTCATTCAATACAGACTTCCATATTTTTTAGAGGAGAGTAGAGGATTGAATAGGAACTTTTGGGAAGTCCTAGAAATAACCAGGTATTAGAATTCTGATAACTCATGGAATTAACAGACAGATTCGAATCATTCTATCCTTCTGATTTTATTCAATATCTAATATTTTTGTGACAGTTTTCTCGAGAAGAATTACCTACTCATTACCCTTCTATTTAATTTCATGTAATTATTTCATTTACTTACTAGATTTTATGTTTCATGTAAATTCAGATACCAAGATATCAGTAGTTAGATTTCTTTAAAAAATTAATAATGGATATTAAGATAGCATATAAAAATTATGGAGACTATTTTTACCTGGAGCTCTAGCCCAAGTGTTTGCTGGTGTATCAGTTTTAGTACGATAGTACTCCACGTCGAACGGATCGGAATTGTAGTTTGCAAGTAGTAACTCCAAAATACCGAACCAGTTGCTTCCTTCATTTCCGCCAACAGAGTGATCACTGTACAACTTAGCTTTCAACCGCTGAATGACTCCACCTTCGTTCGTATCGACTTCGTAATCAGCCGCAAATGGAAACCTCTTTCCTATAAATTCCATATTTTCTTTCAATGACAATGAGATTTTCACTGGTTTCTTAGTCAACCAAGCGGCGAGGGCAGCAGCGCAAGAAATTTGGGCATTTCGGGAGATTTTGCCTCCAAAAGCTCCTCCACATCGTCTGACGGTAACGTTTATTCTGGAACAAAAGCACACTTATGAAGAAATGCTTTTGAAGAAATATTTTCGTATTCATTATGTTCTCATTCAGTGTTTTATCTCCACACAATTACAAAGCTCTATGTTAAGAAATAAATTTCTGCGTAAATTTATTAATTTACACACTTTTTCACAATTGTTACAGAAAATTTCACGAAAAACAATCTTCTTTTAAAATTTGCCATATCGAAAAAATAATTTATATAATCCATTTCTGACTTCAACTTCTACTGCAGAATTCATTACTGCAGTATAATTATTTTCCGAGCAAATGCAGAAAGTGGAGTCTTTTCGTACGCGATTGCAGTTGTTAGATCGACGCGTAGCGCAGTTCGCAATCGAGAGCAGAAAATAAACTTTGCACACTTGTTAAAAGTAACATTCGTTCAACGAGAGTGCGGAAAACAAGGAAATAATTGAAGCAACAGTACCTATTTATTTTTAAAAACAAGTTATCTCGAACTTAATTGCTATCGATCATTAAAAAATAATACCAAATTTAATTATTATTTCTAATATTATTAATAATGCTTATAGTAAAAGAACAACTAGAATATGCTGTTACTGGTAGAAATACCTGTCAAATAAGACTCAGTCAAACGTCACTCAATCTAAACAACGGCAACCGATACAGGTGATCATCAATAACGAGATATATTGAAATGAAATCCACATTCACCTTAGTAGATGAAACAGCCGTTCCAAGATATCGTTAACAACTTTTTTAAATTGATAATCCCAATAATTTTTTGTGCTTCATAAACTCAATGGCGTACACTATACTTTTATATTAATGCTTTCTTCAAATATCCAATATGGTTGTCCTAAATTTTGTTCAGTCCGCAACTTCGAAACGAAGGGGTTTTTTAGAAATTATCACAGGACGAAATCTTCTGAGAATAAGACAATAATAACCCCTTGCTTTTTGCCACATATATATATATATATATATATATATATATATATATATATATATATATATATATATATATATATATATATATATACATAGTCATGTCAGGAAGTACATGCTCTCGCGACGAATTTCTGCATTTTCGATCTAAACGGTGAATTGTTGGTTTCCAATATGGAATATGGTGGAGTGCGCTTTGGGTTGTTATCCAGATAGTGTTTCTGAGCTCGATTTTATTGGGGAACAATTAGAAATTTGTTAATTCACTCCGAGTCAAATAAGCTGCACTGATGAGATCTAATAGGATCGAAACAGCTGTATGCAGATTTTGAGTTGGGGTGACTTAACGTTTTCTATAATTCACCGTTGGATTGTGAATGCAGATTTTGCGTTACTGAATACGTATAAATAGCTCCCTCGGAAATTTTTCTGATAATTTTAAAATTATTCAAGAATTTTTTTCTATACTTTACGTAATTTAATTTGTTAATTGGTAATTGTCTCATAAGAAAAATATCAAGTTTGTGTTATATCTCAAAACTAAATGTAATTTGACATTTTGGTTTCCAGTGGTGGATTGGTCTTCAAAGAAACTAAAAAAAATGTTTCTTCGAAAAATCGATAATTTCGACAATAAAGAAGATATGGCGACATTTCAAATTGTAAACTTTTGAAAACGACTTGACGTCTGGTCTCGAACATCGAGCCCAGAACAATCGTTTTTTACTATCTATACTAGAAGAACCGTAAACCCCCAAGTTCCTTCGAAATTTTACCATCCTGTACAGTTGTACATGTCCTGTCATTCGTAAAATTAAAATCAAATTATATATTTCTATATTTCCAGGAATGTTGAAATAATATTGAATGTCACTTCCGTGTTTTCAGAATTGCTATATGCAACATTTAGCGAAGGGACATTTAAAAACAGAAAAATGGTTTGTAATTAAAACCATATCACTGAGCTACGTATCATCTGTGATACATATTATCGTTACATACTAATTTACAAAGTGATTGGCTAGATGGTGTAAGCATGTTATATATTCGCATGCATTCCACCCCATACCCATTGAAAACAAATTAAAAAGAAACTTTTATGATTTTTTAATTGAGTATACATGTGGCAAAAAAAGACCTACTTATTATGGGGCAGATTCAACATCCTAGCTGCTGATACTTGACTTAAATCCATCCATTGCGATGATGGAAACATGTCCAAGCCATCCTCAGTGGGTATAACCAAACAACACTGGGTCTCCATGTGGAAATGGTATTGACCTCCAATGTCGAAAGTACCAAATATCTTCTTTTTAACATCATCTCCTAAACAATAATTATACTATATTAAAACAATGGTTAAAAATAACAATTTACACATTTATTAAAAACAATAACGCATGACGCATGTTTCGGTGGAACTTCACCTTCTTCAGATGCTAATGGCAAACTAACTATGGTTCTCTGTTATATCAAAAACAAGAAGTAAAGAGGTGACAAAATATGTAGAAGGGGTAAATAGAAAGATGGTTACAAATAATTATTATAATATGGAAAAAACAATTCTGAACTGCTAGTCAGGTAGTTCGGTAATTTTGAAAAGATTAAGAAGTGGGCTTGAAGTATGATCGATTTGGCTATTCAATAGGAGACCGGAATGCTTGTATTTATTTATCTGTAATGATTCTAAGAAATTTAGTTTAATTCCCTTGCTTTCAGTATTAAATATTTTAAAATCGAAATTGAATGTTTGATTTTCTTGGATTAAATGGTTTGCATAATGTGAATCCGACTTCTGATTAAAAAAGCTACGTTTGTGTTCTGAAATTCTAGTTTGAAAACTTCTGAAAGTTCTACCAATGTAAAATTTATTACAATCACCACAATCAATTTTATAAACTCCTGATTTATTATCTTTATGAACTTTAGATTTATTATTTTTTATATGATTTCCTACATTATTGCCGGTACGATAAGCAATGTTAATGTTGTGCTTGGATAAGAGAGATTTAAATTTTTTACTTGAATTTTCGATGAAAAAGAGGCTGTTATATTTGATATTATTTTTAGTAAAGGGGTACACCTGGCTAATCGCATTTTTGAATAACTTTTTATCTATCATATTGTCTATTATTATGGGATCATAATTATTATTTACGGTAATTTGTTTAATTATATTTTTCTCGATGTTGAAATTGGCCTTTGAAAGTGGAATATTTACTAATCGATGTACCATACTATTGAAAGCTGCCATTTTGTATTGGAATGGATGTAGGGAAGTACTATGTATGACGCTATCAGTGTGCGATGGTTTGCGAAAAATTGAAAAATTATGTTTGTTATCTACTTTTGTTATTTTCGAATCCAAATAGTTAATTGAGTTGTCTTTTTCCATCTCTAAAGTGAATTTTATATTAGGGTGTAAAGTGTTAATGAATGTTTGAAAGCAGTCAAGTTGTCTAAGAGTACCCGTGAAACAACAAATAATATCATCCACATATCTAAACCAATAAACGAATTGTCGACTGACAGGATGATTATGAACTAACTGTTCCAAATTATCCATGAATACTTCAGCCAACAAAGGGCTAAAAGGGTTTCCCAAACTCAATTGCCACTTAATTCTAAATTGATGTCCTTGGACGTAGTTAATCTTTTTCCAAGTATACCACCCAAGGTTCCTTTAACCCTAATCGAAAAGTCTCTTAATGGAAATCATGTTAATCCTTTCATAAAATCAGATATATTGTCGCTTTTGGAATTACGTCTGGATCAGAATTATTTTAGTTTCAATGATAAGATTTACAGCAGTACTGAAGGCTTAGTTTTGGGAAACCCTAATATAAAATTCACTTCAGAGATGGAAAAAGACAACTCAATTAACTATTTGGATTTGAAAATAACAATAGTAGATAACAAACATAATTTTTCAATTTTTCGCAAACCATCGCACACTGATAGCGGCATACATAGTACTTCCCTACATCCATTTTAACACAAAATGGCAGCTTTCAATAGTATGGTACATCGTTTAGTAAATATTCCACTTTCAAACGCCAATTTAAACATCGAGAAAAATATAATTAAACAAATTGCCGTAAATAATAATTATGATCCCATAATAATAGACAATATGATAGATGAAAAGTTATTCAAAAATGCGATTAGCCAGATGTACCCCTTTACTAAAGATAATATCAAATATAACAGCCACACTTTCATCGGAACTTCAAGTAAAAAACTTAAGTCTCTCTTATCCAAGCACAACATTAACATTGCTTATCGTACCGGCAATAATTTAGGAAATCATATAAAAAATAATGAATCTAAAGTTCATAAAGATAATAAATCAAGAGTTTATAAAATTAATTGTGGTGATTGTGATAAGTTTTACATTGGTAGAACTTTCAGAAGCTTTCAAACTAGAATTTCAGAACACAAACGTAGCATTGTTAATCAGAAGTCGGATTCACATTATGCAAACCATTTAATCCAAGAAAATCACACATTCAATTTCGATTTTAAAATATTAAATAATGAAAGCAAGGGAATAATACTTTATTTTTTAGAGTCATTACAGATAAATAAATACAAGCATTCCGGTCCCCTATTGAATAGCCAAATCGATCATACTTCAAGCCCCCTTCTTAATCTTTTCAAAATTACCGAACTACCTGACTAGCAGTTCAGAATTGGTTTTTCCATATTATAATAATTATTTGTAACCATCTTTCTATTTACCCCTTCTACGCATTTTGTCACCTCTTTATTTCTTGTTTTTGATATAACAGAGCACCATAGTTAGTTTGCCATTAGCATCTGAAGAAGGTGAAGTTCCACCGAAACGTGCGTCATGCGTTATTGCTTTTAATAAATGTGTAAATTGTTATTTTTAACCATTGTTTTAATATGTTTATTAATTTACACCAAGTATCGGCCCAATCAATCAAAGAAATAATGATACTTTAAAACTTTGACGGTATGTATTAATTGTGTATTTATTCAGTACGTACTTTATTAATTTATTTTCAAGAACAATCGTTATTTAGAAGGTTTTCAGATTTCAGTTACATATAAATGAATGTTCATCAGAATACACTTTTTTGATCTCATAATTTTGTATCGAATTTTTTTATATTCAGTGGTTCGTTTGTGAGCAAAAAATATATTTGAGTGCCATAAACTGATTGAATGATATCAAAGTTTAAATAATAAATTTTAAAAATGGTTTCAATTATTTGGTATTGGTACTGAAATCAATTATCTTCTAATATCCCAATATTAATATAATGAACTAGATATTATTTTGGTCTTAACCATTCTTTTTAGGTTTGATTTCCTGTTCTTTGATCAATTTGTCACTAGCATTGGCCTTTAGAATATCTCTGATGTAAAGCAATGGCTGAGTTTTCGGTGCGGCATAGGTTACTTCAATAAGATTTTTAGCCTCCTCTATAGCATTTCTATTAGAACCAACCAATAAGCCTATAGGTTGGTGAAAAAATTCAATGATCTCGTCCGCAAAAATTTTCTCTATAACTGCAGGAGGAGTTTCAGGATAAGAAAACTCAGGAGGAATGAAGTTATTTTCTCCTGGAATATCATCTTTTGTGAAGAACTTTTCAATTCCTTCCTCTGCCTAAAATGTTGAAAGTATAATAAATTTTCTTTCATATAAACTTTGTTTCATATTCTAACTTAATTTTGAAACTGATTATGAGAAATTAAATTAAATTTTTCTTGGAAACATGCATTTCGCGTCTCCAATAAATCAAAAATCCAATTATTTCTTGTTCAATAATTTCATTTATAAAAAAACAGAGAATCAAGAGAGTAAAAAAATATATTAGTTCTGAAGTTATTATTGAATAAAAGATGAGCAAGTCCTTGTTATGTGTGCCTTCTTTGTTTATTAGATAGACTTTGCAATGTAACCCTATCTTTTCAATATAACGCAATGTTTGTCGAAATGATTCTATGTTCGAAGCAATTAATTCAAAGTATGAATATTTCTTATAGTTTTATGATATTTCAATTGCGTTTCCAGATAAATCAATTTATACATTTACTACTAAGTATTCTTATTTCAAATCCAATGATTCGACTTTTGAATCATCATATCGTAAACGATATGAATATATGATTAACCTGGTATATATCAAGTGTGAAATAATAATTGAAATAAAATGTTATAATGGCAATTTAATAGAATCAATACTGTTATTTTTGATAATTTTTTTAGCTTAAAAAATAAACTATTTCTTATTGTGGAAAAACTAATCCTCAACTATAATTTCATTGTTATATTCAACATACCAAAGCTTTGGAGGCATCAATTTTGATTATTTTAGAATTAGGAGGGGCTTCTGCAAGAATAAATTTTCCATATAGCTGATGAGGATGATCTGGAATATCTTCAATATATTGAGCTTCTCCTGGAAAATGAATTACAATGAAAAACCTTGCACGAAACGTTATTCGAAAATATAGTTGTTTCTTCCCAATAGTGAAACCTATAAAAGATATGAACTTTCACTTCAGTAATGTCTCATAAATTAATTTTCAATATCTTCAAACATTTAACTACAGTTCCACCAGAGGAAAAATGAGGAACATTTTTGTTGCTGTTGCTTGTTTTCAAAAATGTTTCCAAAAGTTCCTTGAAATTTCTTTATGTTTCGGCAACAAATGTTGACTGTTTTTACTTTTCATCCTTCAAGCTACGATTCGGCCGGAGGAACATTTTCGTTGCTGTTCCGTGAATGTTCCAAAATGTTCCTAAATAAATAACCTTCCAGCGGGCGAGCTGCGTGATTTTCCTTGAGCGGGCGCCTGTCGTAAATTTTACGTCATCAAGTTTTCTCCATTTAAATTATGTTTTTTGTATATAAATATAAGTCAATTGCTGTGAGGTTATGAAAAATGATAAATGACAGTAAATTCAAAAAAATATATTTGACTTTCTTAAAAAAAAAACTTTAAATATGTTAAAATGTCAAAACAAAATATTTAATGAACCTATTAGTCAGAATCAATATTCTCATCCTTACAATTGTTGCAAACCACCTCAACAGTAGAATTGTTCTTACATGTAAAGGACTGGCAACGGCAACACTTAATTGATGCTGAGAATCTTTTCTTCTCCAGTGCACATAATCGACAAACACCGCGTTTTGGAAGAATTCTTTTTTCTTCATCTGTTATCGGTTCAAATTCCCGACCGTAATTCATTTTGAGAAAAGCACTTATATCTTGCGGTAAATGTTTGTCCTTTGATCTGAAGATAATATGCTCTTTCATCATGCTCAATGCCAAATTTTTCAGGAAAACTCTTCGATGCTTTGGAGCCTCTCTTGGACAGCTGAATTTGTATAAAATTTGAGCATTTATGCCGCCAATATTAGAGTGTATAAAATTAGGCACGGCCATCTCTTTGTTATTCTAGATACCGAGTAAGAAGCACACATTTTGTCGACTGTAGCTACTCCGCCTTTGATTTCGTTAGAGTCCAGTATCACCTGAGGCTTTCTGGTGTCAGGATCTATTTCGTTGTCGTCATATAATGTTGAGAGTAATATTACAGATTTATTTTTTCGGGGTACGTAGGAAAGCATCATTTTATCCTTTTGGAAACCAAAAAGAGTGGATCCAACAACTCTGCTTTTGTGCGGCAAGAACTCTTTTGGGATTTCTGATTTGTTCTTTTTCATTGTGCCCAAAACTGTAATTTTTTTTTGTACGTAAATAATCAGTGAGTACTACACTTGTGTACCAATTGTCGATGGTCAAATTCCGGTTTGAGTTTTCTATCGGAGTAACTAGACGCTTTACAATATCTGTTGGAGTATTAGACGTCGCATATGGTCCATCAGGTTGTTTGCCGCAGTATATTTCGAGATTGGATGTGTAGAAACTTTTAGCATCACATAAAGCAAACATCTTCACCCCGTATCATGCTGGTTTACTAGGAATTTATGGTATGAAGCTACTACGTCCTCTGAATGGATGCAGCATTTCATCGATTGTAGTATATTCGCCCAAATTGAATGAGGATTTTAGTTATTGACGAAAGCTTGGAAAAAGTCACGTATCGCTGCCAGTTTGTCAACTTCCCTCCTTTCGACTTGAGTATTCTTGTCATCGAATCTCAGGGAACGAGTGATGAAGAGATATCTCTTGTAACTCATGACAGCTCTTGCTATTTCAATCCCGCTACCGTCACTGGCAAAAATTTCTTTCACATTTGCGTGGTGAGATTTTTGTATACCGATCAAATATAGTAGACCCAAGTATGCCATAAATTATTGCCTATCGATGTTTTTACAGTCTCGATTTCTAGAATATTGATGGTTAACTCTCAGCTCATCGATATACATATTGGTGTACCTCAAAATATCGTCTATCATAGACATATCGATTATTTGGAAGAACGCATCTAGTTCATTTTTAATACCAACAGCTTTTTGAGTCAAGCCAGTGGGCACTGCGACTACGTTTATCTTCTTGGTTTTTCCAGAAATACAGTAAGTTGTCTTTCGCCATTTTGTAGATTTATTTTTGCCAGTGGAAAATTCTTCTACTGTTCCCTCTTCTCCTTCAGATTCGTCAAAAGTGTTTTCTTGACCGGTCGCACTTTCCTCAGCTTTTTGCTCGATTTCTTCTTCAGAAAACACGCGAGGGATAGTAAGTCTCATCATCTTGCTCTGGCTCTTCGAATAAATGCTGAACAATTTCTTCTAGCTCGTTTTGTGTAAGCGCCCTACTAGCCATAATGGAACACGTCTAAAACAAACAAAAAATACATTTAGCTATAAAAGAAACGATATAAATGAGAAAAAGGTAGTTTGATTAATATACTCACACTTTAAGGCGCGTGTCGTAAGATTTACGCTCAACGGAAATTCCCCAATATCACTGAATAATGAAAATTTCTAAGCACTTCAAGTACATCCGCACTTCAGAGAGATACTGACCCGAGAATACAGGGCCGTATGCTCCCGTGTTTCATTTTCCGTTCGTCGTGCGCATGACGTCACTCACGACCTTATTTTTATTGCTGAGATAGCAGTTTTGTATGTTTTTCTCTATTTACGCGTTTATTTAATTAGTTACAAAAAAAAACTGTAGAGACAAAGTATGTTCTAAATGATCTGTCCTATTCCCTAAAGACATAAAAGTTTTGAAATTTGTGATACTTATCACTCAAAACTCTTATTTTTTACTGTGAAATTTCTCTTCGAAGTATTAAATCGCGATTTTCATTGAAACGGTGCAAGAAAGAGTAAACTGGAAAAGGAACTAATTTGTAGAGCACAAAATTTACTACAACACTAGTCTAGGAGGGAAATGCGAGATTAAATAAAAAGGCGAAAACATTTTATAAAATGTGGACTTTTATTTAGGTATGGTTTTTACACAGGCATATTTTTCCATTTAAATACTTTCGAAATAGTGAATACATGATTTCATTTCCTACATATCACGTATTCTACATTTTATTAATATTTAATAATTAACAACTTACTTATTCTTTTTCTTATTTTTTTTGGGAATTAAACCACAATATGTTTTTGTATTTTTTATTTTAACGTTTCGGTAG
The DNA here is from genome assembly GCA_030704885.1 of Cynegetis impunctata. Classification (NCBI taxonomy): domain Eukaryota; kingdom Metazoa; phylum Arthropoda; class Insecta; order Coleoptera; family Coccinellidae; genus Cynegetis; species Cynegetis impunctata. The sequence goes on from JARQZK010002889.1 coordinate 416,202, forward strand.
CGTTCTAGTTACCGTTGTGGAGATGAATTAAATTTTTAAACAATTTTTGGTCCCTATCAGACACAACGAAAAAGTTTGTCAGACCAAACTGCCCGTAAAAGGAAGTGGAAGAAAACTTCAACTTAATTAAAATATAGGAGACTTTATCCTAATAAAACATAGATTTGACAGTTGTCACTTGGCAAATTGATTTAAATTTAAGCGAATCATCACGTGTTTTTCATTGTTATTATTTTTTTGGTAATTTTCTTTAATAGGGTTTTGTTTTGTTATATTTTATTCTAAATAACACTAACTAGTACAGGTACCGTAAATTTGAGTCTGTTTATTTTAAATGTATGAACCATTTTTATCTTGTCGTGGATATGTGTAATATAAGTTGTTTATATCTTCCATACGTTCCCATTACTTATAAATAACAAAATCATATTTTCAATTCAATAACGATTTTTATAGCCAAAATAGTAACTAATCGAAAATTAAAACCAATTGTCTGGTTTGACAACAAGGTTCAAAATATTATTGATTGTCTTGTTGTCAAACTTTTTCGTTGTGTCTGATGAGGACAAAAAATTGTTTAAAAATTTAATTCATCTTCACAGCGGTAACTAGAACGCTACCGAAACGTTGAAATAAAAACCATAAATAAAAGTCCACTTTTTATAAAATGTTTTCGCATTTTTATTTAATCTCGCATTCCCCTCCTAGACTAGTGTTGTAGTAAATTTTGTGCTCTACAAATTAGTTCCTTTCCCAGTTCACTCTATCTTGCACCGTTTTAATGAAAATTGCGTTTTAATACTTCGAAGAGAAATTTCACAATAAAAAATAAGAGTTTGGAGTGATAATTATCACAAATTTCAAAACTTTCATGTCTTTAGGGGATAGGACAGATCATTTAGAACATACTTTGTCTCTACAGTTTTTTTTGTAACAAATTAAATAAAGGCGTAAATAGAGAAAAACATACAAAACTGCTACCTCAGCAATACAAATAACGTCGTGAGTGACGTCACGCGTCTTATTAACGACCGCCGACTCATGCGCAACATCTTATCTTAGGTGTGTATTTATATCGTGCGAGAATAGCCAACAACGTCTTGAGATAAGGACTCAGCTCTCTCTTCAGATTTCATCGTGACGTAGTATGCTGTAGGCCGAAACATTTTACGATGCAATTGCATGGCACATGGCCTACGTAGCGGTATTGCCAGTATAGCCAAATTATACGTTGAGTAGATATAAGATATAATGAAATATTGTTTTAATATTACAATCCTAAGTGTTACACTTTATGTTTTAATTGTTATTGTCCAAATTTTCTACCAAGAAGCATACTTAAAATTTGCGAAAAAATATAATTCGATTAACTCAACACAAATTTGAAGAAATATTTAATATTCCCCAGTATTGTTTGGTGTGGCAACGCTGTTGAAACCTACCCCGCACGTGTTGACGTTCGCTTCGCACACTTGTTCTATTGGAAACTAGATCATTGATTTAAGACGCTCGTCAAAAAATTGCTCATTTGTATTGATTTCCACAAATAATTCTTTTAGTTAGCTTATGCATTTGAATTAATTGCTATAAGTGAAGTGTTTCAGAATGCCATATAAGTGTTGTGTGCCTGGATGCAGGGGAAATTACACAAACGCTATAAAAGTGCGATTGTTTCGTTTTCCTAAAAATGCCGAGATTCGCCGTAAATGGATATGTGCAATACCTCGTGATGATTTTGAGCCGAAAATAACAGTCGGGTTTGTGAAAATCATTTTGGAAGTCAGGATTTTATAAGGGACATATCACAATAGGATTCGAAAACCGGTGAGATCTTTTCAATTAGTTTAGCTTCGCCACGACTCAAAGATAGTAGCATTCCAAGTAAATTTCCTAAATGTCCAAATTACTTATCAAAAGACGTGAAGTATCGTCAGAGTAAAGACGAAAAACTAAAGGTATTGGACGAAGTCCGTTTCAAAAAAGCTATTGAGGACAGCAAAAATGAATATTTAGAACATATGAAGGGTACTGTTTACAAAACTATCGAGGAATTCAATTTATTAGTTCAATCTTTTAATTTAGAAAAAGGGTGGTTTATAATAAATGATGAAACAAGAACAACTTTATTTAAACTGGATTACACGCCGGGTCCTTCAATTACGTGGTCAGTAGTTATAAGCGATAATTTAGAAATAAATACCTATTGTTATGCTCAATCAATAAGTGTTGAAGTAGGTAAAGTAAAGACCCCATTCATTTCAAATAGTTTGGACGAAATAAAAAATTTACTTAATGTGATTGATAATGCAGAAAATTAAAATGTCACTCGTGTCATAATTTGTTGATCTATTGTAATGAAGAACTCTTTGTAGAAGATAACTTCAATCTTATAAATAATTTGAAACGGGGTGGTCTTCATTATCCCCAAGATTCAGTAGTTCAAATTGTCGTAAATTCATATATAATATTTCAAAAAATAATCAATAGGGAAAACATAATAAGCGATACGCCCCCTACCGGTGTCGAATATTACTAGAGCATGGGAGATAGACGGCTTTGTTTACATTTGTTTACGTGTATTTTATATGAGAAGTTGTTGAGTTTTAATTGTATTTTGGATCGTTTACAAACGTTCAGAAGAGATGAATCACTATTGTTGTGTATTCTATTGTTCATATTGCCCAACAAAAAACCGAATATAGCTTACATACCTTTCCGAAAGCTGGACAATTCAAAGTTGCATTCCAAACAAAGTTGGGAAACTAGGAAATGATGGACAGAAGAAAGGTGTGGATTCATAACTTGAAGATTGAAAAAAAATGTCTGAACATAAGAGAGTTGTTCTTTACAGTTTACTGAGAATAATTATTTTCCCTGCAGTAAGTTTGTGGATTTTTCCATATAGAATTATACCAACTAATGCTGTGCAATTTTCAGCTAACCGAAAACGTAGAGTTTTTGAAGTCCAATGCTATTCCAACGAAAAATGTTCCACTTTTATCGGAATCTGAACCTGGGCCATCATCCAGAGATTCTAGGTTATTGTATTTTCTTTCATATAACAACCAGAGATACTATTAAAATAATAATAACAAATGATGTTTATTTGCACAACCAAAATAACAGTTAATCATAACATCAAGAATATGAAATAAATCTGGACTCTATAGCTAGGTAAAAACTAAAATATTCAATTATATAATCAGGAAAACAGAAATTCTATCAAAAAAACCAGACTCTCAGAAGTCCACCGTACTTTTAGGATAGCTGTTATACGTCAGGAAAATTCAAAAAATATAATAACTTATTACGTTCAAACCATTCAAGCAGAGAATTCATATTGATTCTTCTTTTATTTCATGTTGTTTCTTTCAGTTTAGCTGGTAAGTACTTAGTTTTGTCCATTATACTCAAAAATTCTTCAGTTCGTAATGAAAGTGGACATGTCAGAGATGTTTTCTTGAAACTTTTGAAAGTTTTTTTATTTTTTAAATAAATAAGTGTTCTATCATACAGCCTTTTCATGAGGTATACATAGTCCCTTCATCCAATTAATTTATTCGTCCTCTACTTTATTTTATTATTGATTTTCATGTTCAAAGATAAAGACTATGTGTAAATTTCAACTTGATGTAGGTAGGTTATCTACTGTTGAACAGAGATAAAATTGTCCTCAATCCAAACACAATATATCACAGGAAATTACAAAGTCCAAAAAAAACACGAATTACGACGATAAACGTTCGAAAACTCAAAACGAAATGAACGTAAATACCATTACAACCAATGTAAACAAACAGCTAATCTCCCATGCTCTAGTACCGATATTAGGCGTTCCGGCGCTACGATCTTAATTTCGGATGCCTATAGCCATGAAGATAAATTCTTAAACGTATTTTGCCAAAGAACTTTTCTATCAGAATTAATTTTTGAATATATTCGTAAAGAAAATCACCTACTTCATTTCGAAGCATGCGACATTCATTCTTCTAAAACCATTGTTGGTATATTATTGATTAAAAACTACTGCTGCAAGAAAAATGATCGCTTAGGTAAAGGTAAGAAACGGAAAATAACAATTTATCAAAAGTAGAAAACTATTTCGGCGAACATTACCTCAAGCGAGACCTCAAGATATTGATTATATTGAACTAAAAACATTGGTTTTATATACTATATGGCAAATATCGATAGAAAAACTTAATTCACTTTGTTGGCTACAATACTAAATGATTCGCAAATTTTTTTACTACTTGAAAATAGTCGGAAAATGAATTTGAAACATTGATAAATACATAGAACCGATAGCTACGCAGCGTTCGCTCGGCCGCCAGGCGATGACGTCACAAATCAGTCCTGAGTCTTTATACTCAAGACGTTGTTGGAATAGCTCGAAGCTCGATGCTCCCGACTGAGTGGTAAGAGTGGGGGAAGCAATAATGCGCATTTGTCGTAAATTTTACGACAGCGCACCCGCTGGAAGGTGAAATTTCTCTATTTTTCGGCAACAAATATTGAGTGTTCCTACTTGTCGCTGGTTTCCATTTTGAGCGGTAAACTTCAAAATAAAATAGGAAACATTTGTGAAAAAATCCGTGTTGCTATCGCAGTGGAAACGTATCGAGAACGCAACTAGTAAACATCCGTGTCACAGATTTTTAGTGTGCAGTGAAGTACGAAAACGAATAAATATATAGCTACGTTTCGACAGGAGGAACATTGTGGAACAATTTTTTGCTGTTGCTTGTTTCCGTAAATGTTTCGTCAACAAATGTTGATTATTTCTACTTAACATATGAAAACAATTGTTAATAATAACAATTTACACATATATTAAAAGAATTAATGCAAACTAATAAAAATAAGAAAAAAACACTCAAAGGCTATCACGCAGATTGATAATATAAGTACACGTGTCTGTTATTTAATATTACAACTAAACAAAAAATATTCCATAAAAATCATTCAAGCATATGCCCCCACAACAGATCACCCCGATGAAGAGATAGAGAGCTTCTACGATGATATTCAACTTGCAATGGACCAAAACAAAACATATTTTACGGTTCTTGTTGGCGACTTTAATGCTGAGTTGGGTGCAAAATTCGATCAGTCTGAAATATCTATTGGGTCCCATGGTCTGGGTGAAAGAAACAACAGGGGCACGATGATGCTGGATTTTCTGCTGCAGCGAGGTCTTTTTGCTATGAACACTTTTTTCGAAAAAGCCGCACACCGAAAATGGACATGGGCCAGTCCGGATGGAAGAACAAAAAACGAAATAGATTTTATCATTACAGATAAAAAACATATAGTCGAAGATGTCACAGTATTAAATAAACTCTCTATTGGCAGTGATCATAGAATAGTAAGAGCAAAAATAGTGCTAAGATTGGCTAAGGAACGTCGAAAACTGGTTGTAAAAACCAATGGTTGTGAAAAGTGGTCACCAATAGAGGACGCTGAAGCTTATAGAAGTACTATTGAAAATCATCTAAGAATAACAGATGACCAAAATGTGAATGAATTGAATACAGCGATTTTGAGGTCAATTGAAGAGGCTACTAAGGTACATAATAAAACTCAGAGAGAAGACAACCAGAAACTCAGTGTAAGAACAAAGGACCTAATGGAACAGAGAAGAGAGATAAGAAACAAATACACCGATAGAAAAATGAAATTAAGACAGCTAAATAAGGCCATTTCACACTCAATTCGAAAGGACATCAGAAAATATAATACCGACTGGACAACAAAAATCATAGAAGAAAATAAAAGCATGAAGGTTTTACGACGCCAGCTAAATCCAGGCAAGAGTGATATTTGTAAATTAGAAAACATGAAGGGAGAAATGGTGAAAAATAAAGAACAACTTTTAAAAGTAGTAGAAGAATTCTATGCAAACTTGTATCACGACGACGAAGGTATTGTTCAGGAAAATGACAGACCGGTAGTTTTAAATCAGGGAACGGAGGACATACCTGACATTACAAAAGAAGAGGTTAAACTGTCTCTATCAGAGATGAAAAATAACAGGGCACCGGGCGAGGATGGAGTTGTTATCGAGGCTATTAAGGAAAGTGGAGATGGGCTACTGATTGCTATTACAAAATTGTTTAATTTGTGTTTGACAACTGCAACAACACCTACTATATGGAATAATGCTGTAATAACTATAATGCATAAAAAGGTAACATAGCAAATCTTCAAAACTATAGGCCAATTAGTTTATTGTCACATCTTCATAAACTATTTACTAAAATTATAGCAAAACGTTTAAATGCTGAGATAGAGCTTTATCAGTCGCGAGAACAGACAGGTTTTCGCCCGGGATATGAAACAAACGATCACTTACAAGTCATAAAGTCTCTTGTTGAAAAATGTGTTGAATACAATAAACCCCTTGTATGTGTATTTCTGGATTACGAAAAGGCTTTCGATAGCATAAAATATCACGAATTGTTGAGAGCCCTCAACATATGTACCAAGATGCAACAGCAAATGTAAAACTTCATGATCGAACAGAGCGATTCAGAATAGAAAAAGGGGTACGTCAAGGAGATACAATTTCCCCTAAACTATTTATCACCCTGCTGGAGTATGCTTTCAAGAAAATTGACTAGGGGGATATGGGCATAAACGCAAATGGAGAAAACTTAAATCATTTGCGTTTTGCCGACGATATTGTATTGATATCTGATACAATTGAGCATGCCAGAGAAATGCTTAACAGACTAGATGAAGTTTCACGCCGGGTTGGACTCAAAATAAACACGTCAAAAACACAGTATATGACAAATTTGTTAGCAAGCCAAAACATTATATTCGAAGGTGGTGAAATTGAACAAGTAACATCCTATAAATACCTTGGCCACGAAATACAAATTGGACGTGACAACCAGACCTCTAAAATTGGACGACGTATAAATCTGGCGTGGGCTGCCTTTGGAAAATTGAGATATGTCTTCAAAACACAAATCCCAATCTGCCTTAAACGAAAGGTCTTTGAGCAGTGTATACTCCTAGTTATGACGTATGGTGCTGAAACACTAACGCTCAAACAAAAATCTGCCGAAAGGCTCCAAGTTTCCCAAAGAGCTATGGAGCGTTCCATGCTGGGAGTAAGCTTGAGAGATAGAATACCCAATGAAATAATAAGACAAAGAGCCAAAATCGTAGACGTAGTCGAAAGAATAGCTAGTACGAAGTGGTCTTGGGCAGGTCACATAGCCAGAACAAAAGACGAGAGATGGACAAAAAGAATGATTGAGTGGCGTCCCCGACATGAGGCATTAAGAAGTCGAGGAAGACCTCCAACTCGTTGGATAGATGACCTCAAGAGAATAGAGAGTAACTGGTTGAGCGCAGCATAATACCGAACAAGATGGAAAATGTTAAGGGAGGCTTACGTCCAGCAGTGGACAACAGGAGCTGTTTGATGATGATGATGAATGAAAATAATATGAAACTATTGACAATTTTTGTTGCTTCAGTGAAAACAAGATGTTTACGTTTGTTGCCATAAGTTCCTACTTTTGGCAAGAAGGAGAAACATTCAGCAACAAAATGTTCCTCAATTTTCCTCGGGTGGAACTGTAGCTTTAGAAAGGCTAGAAACTCATTTCGGACATTCTTGCGAAATATCAACACAGATGTTTCCTGTCATTTGATAAACTAGGCAGCAAAATACTAGATTCACTGCAGAGGAAATCAATCTGGTGGAATTAACCTTTTTTTTTATCCCATTGTTCGTTATTTTTATGAACTACGGATTTCTCGTTTTTTATTTAAATTGTTAAATAATTATCTGCCTCCGACAAGTTATGAAAAGTGTGGAAATAAAAAATAACTTGTAGCATATTATTGTTTTTTGTTGGAAATATTATATAATGACTGTATGTCTTATTTTTTTATTGCAAGAAATTTCAAATAGTTATTCGTGACGGAAACCTTATTTCGTTGCTAGCTAACAATCATAACATCAAAATAGTATGTTTACACTCTCAACAAAAATTAATCTGATGTTATAAAATAAAGGGTTTATAAATTCATCTCATAATAATGAATTTTCTAAAGAATATACATACTTAGGAAAATATGCACATATGGTTAAAATATGAAAGAATGAGATTAAACTCCGATTTATTGATTATCATCAGCTAATTCCTATCACATACTCATAATTTAATGTTTACAGACAAAATTGCTTGTGCTATTGTTAAGGACTTCCGTTATATTACAAGAGGTGAAAAGTTCTTTCAGTAGCTTCAGAATACATCTATTGTTTATATATGTATTCTTTGAAAACATTTTGTTTTCCTCTCAAAATAAAATAAATAAACAATTTCCAATGAAGTGAAGTAGGAATTTGGCAAATAAAGATTCACTGCTTCGAATACGTTTGCAACGTATCATGAAGAAAATAAAGCATTTGAACATGAAAAAATTGGTATGGTATGAGAAATGGATTACTTTTTTGAATACTTAATACTCCTAATGTTTGGAATTTGAAAAAATAGAAGTAATAGGTAAGTTCTACCTCAATTCTTCTTTCATAGTTGAAAGTACGGTAGCTATTCATTAGTTCATAATAATTTTTCTACATAATGAAATGCTACTTCTATGCAAAACCTGATAGCACTGATATCAAAGTTATTGAATCTACAAAAATGTTTGAAACGTTTTGAATTTTAAATATAATTGTAAAAAGATACTCAAACTAATTTGATTGCCAAACTAAATGACGAAATCAACTAATAACCAACCATACAGTCAACTAAGAGGTATAGGAAATGAGATCAAATTCGAATTCTAATACACATAACGTGGAGTAAATTTCTCAATAAAAACCAAACGTGTAGCAAAAATAAAATAAAATTAATAACATTTAAAAATAAAAAAAGGAGAAAAGGAACCATTGTATCGCCAGAACTATGTCATACTCAGACAAATATTAATACTTCTAACAAATTTGCTGATTCCATCTGTTTCCTTGACTGAGCCTGGCAACTGATTATAAATAGAAAATGCCTTCGAAATAGGATCACTGAGCTCTTATTCAGTCCTTACTTTAGTCAGGTATGTGTTACATAATTCTCTGGTATTATATGAATGAACATCCTTCAAGAACCTAAACTCTGTTTTCGATTTCAGTTCCCCATGACTATTTTATAGATGAGTTTACATTGCTATAGTTCTTTCAGCTTAGCTAAATCATGTAGTTTGAGATCGGTATAAATTTTCTTTTGTACTAGTTAATCTATCAATATTAAACAGTTTATATATATATATATATATATATATATACATATATGTATATACATTGTATTATGAATTGATGTGGCCGTTAATTGGTTAAAACCCATAACAAAATTATTAGAAAAATATAAGTATGTTTGATTTCAACGGTTATTATATACGACTCTATGATGCAGCGTTTCACCAGACAGTGACTTCTTCGGGTACAATGAAATACTGAAATCTTGGTATCTCAGTTTTACATAAAATTTTTAGTACCTAAAAACGATTTCAACAAGAAATTATATCAGGGTGAAGGATAGGTAATTCTTCCAGAAAATTTGCTCAAACTAATACCTGATGTAGATACTAAAAGCTTCAATTTCATGAAATGCTTAATCATTTTGAAGCATTCATATAAAATATTGTTTGAAATTTTTAGTGGTCTTCCAAAGTCTGTAGTGCTATATTTTCCCAAAACTCTATTACTGAAATAACGTTAATCGCATGCCTGCATATATTATATTGAAACGATTTCAACTTACCAGATGTTTGAGCTAAAGCTTCCAGTTTCGAAATTGGCTGCGTCAAAGGATATAATGATTTATTGGTTTCGAAATCTTGGAGTCCACTAGATATTGGTCTAACCAATTTTGCACCTGCATGTTTCACACTAGGACTCAGTTTTTCATCGGGAGCTAAATGAAGTATTGCCTTGGAAAAAATGAAACTCACTTGAACAGATGTTTCGAATGGCTTTTAAAAAATTGTTGTTAATGTGCATTATATCGCTCAGAGAAAATTATGATTGAAAAATTAATATCGTGAAAATTTGTTTTTTATATCACTATTACCACTTTGATACTTTCTCATTTTCATTTCCACAAGGCGAAATCAGAATAATTTATTAATGAACACCAATATTGCTTCCTTCGATAAAAATAATTATCATTTTTCTAATAAATATAGTTGAAACCGGAAATACCCGAGTAACTAAATTTATTGGGATCATCAAATATAAACTTCTCTCTCTCTCTCTCTCTCTCTCTATATATATATATATATATATATATATATATATATATATATATATATATTTATATATAAATATATATATATATATATATATATATATATATAAATATATATATATATATATATATATATATAAAAATATATTATAGCTGGGTATTCGGCAAGGAGTTATGATCTAAACAACCAAATTTGTCTCAGTCGACGTTTCGACTCTTTATTGAGTCTTCCTCAGGACATAAACAGATAGGTTGTAAGGCCCATAACATGACACAACTCTACAACAGCTCATTGTTTTTGGAGTAAAAATTTTCTATTAATTTAATAATTTCTAAGCGATGAGCCAAACATAACCTCACGAAAAACAATCATTGTTTTTCGTATATATATATATATATATATATATATATATATATATATATATATATATATATATATATACACATAATATATAATACAAGCTATATTATTACAAGGACTCCTGAAAATCGTGATAAATGAAATTTTTAAATAATTTTGAACAGAAGGATATATTAATGAGTTCGTAAAATTTGTTTGATAGACTGGAATTCAAAAATCATTTTTGAAACGAATTTCTCTTATATAAGTCTGAGAGCTAGCAATGTTTTCGAGAGAGAATTTTATGAAAGCTGGTTTTTTATTATTTATCTTTCCTTATGCTCTCATAAACACCATGCGGGCCATCTGGCTGCCGATAGACGTAGCAAACTCTACTGCGCATATCACCTGCGCAGGTAAAATATTGAATATAAAATAATTTCAAAACGATTTTTTTTCACTTACATTTAAACATTATTAGTCTAAGATCCGTTATTAGAAATATATACCCTCATCTGTTATTTAATGCTAATAAGGAAAATACGATAGATAATGTATATATTGATACATCGCAAATAGGTTGCCTAGCTAAATCACGCGCCGATGATGATAAACAATAAAATGTTTAATCAACATTTTTTGATCAACTGCCCCCATTGATTCATGAAATTTGGGCATCAGCTGAAAGAATATACCCTAAGGATTTCAAAAAATGCAGGTTGCCTGCATTCCATTCTGCGCAACTATAGGGTTGCCGCTTTCAAACAGATAAGTAAGCGTAGATAATATACCCCCATTTGTTATTTAATCGAATTACATATCAAATGAAAGCTTATTTTATTCCCCATGCAACCGTATTGTGTTGCATGGGGTTGCCTCATCAAAAAGATGGTTGAATCCATGGTTGCCTAGATTGAAGATATTAAATTTTCTATGCGAGTGTTGGGAGTGATAGATGAGCGTTGCGTCCGCAATTCAATTTGACTGGCAAAGATGCTGCGAGTTCGTTTTCTAGATTAGTTAGTGTAAATATTGAATACTTTATCTGATTTTTTCCAATCACACATTAATTCATCAGCGACAATACATAGTTATGAAGTTGCTCCGTTGAAAATGTACGTATTTCAAAAGGAAATTTTTCCGATCGTGTAAGCGCGGATTGAATACTGGTGAAAGATAATTAAAAATTATTATTAATACGAAAATTCATCAATAGAGAATTACAAAATTCAAATTTAGAAAACTTATTCAGATTCTGACTCGTCAAAAGTGCCGAGGTCACAATTAATTTCTGATTCTTCATCGTTCCCCTTTTTTCTTGGTTCTCTTAGTATATCGTCAACTTTCAAGGGAGGTGGGTGGCCTTCAAAGCACCTCCCACCAGGTTTCAGGTAGCCATCCAAAAACCAACCACAATCTTCTGTATTGAATTTAACGCAGCATGCATCGGTTGCATGAAGCCACATCGAATTGACATATTATAGGTATTTTTGAAACAGCTGATATCATTGTCATTGATATGGATGGCTACCTAGAACCTACGTGGTTTGAAGGTCACTCAACACCCTTGGTTTTCTAAATTTGAATTTTTTGATTCTCTTTTGATGAATTTATGTATTAATGATGATGTTTTAATTATCTTTCACCAGTATTTAATCCGCGCTTACACGATCGGAAAAATTTCCTTTTGAAATACGTACATTTTGAACGGAGAAACTTATATCTTTGTCAGTCAAATTGAATTGCGGATGCAACGTTCATCTCTCAACACTCGCACAGAAAATTTAATATCTTCAATCTAGGCAACCATGGATCCAACCAGCTTTTTGATAAGGCAACCACATGGAACCCAATACGGTTGCATGGGAAATAAAATAAGCTTTCATTTGATATGTAATTCGATTAAATAACAAATGAGGTTATATTATCTACGCTTACTTACAACCTATTTGCGATGTATCAATATATACATTATCTATCGTATTTTCCTTATTAGCATTGAATAACAGATAAGGGTATATATTTCTTATAACGGATCTCGCACTATATGAAGATGAAAATGTATTATTGCGAGACATATTAATTGTTGACGACAATATGCCAGATTTGATTTTTTTATAAACAAAAAAAATTTATTTCAAACTATTTTTTTTTGCCTCTCTATTTCTTAAAAATATTCAATTCGGCTATGTTTCACGTGTAACAATCGAAGTTGAAGTTGAAAAAACTTACTTTCAACACTTTAAATAATAATGTATTCTTGTCTTTTTCCCACGTATCTATTTTGCAGCTATCTCTTTTTAACAGCCGGCATAATACAGAGGCATTCTACAACTTTAAATCAGTCTGGCTCGTAAGTTAACCGAAAAAATGTCTGAAAAATTAATTTTGCACTACCTTATAGATAAATAAAATTATATTGAAATTTCAGCCTTACTAAAGTGGTTTAAAATTAATTTTTTTATCTGAATTTAAGTGAAAAAAAAATAATCTTCTTGACAATATTTTAAATTCAATATTTTCACCTGCGCGGGTGATATGCGCAGTAGTAAACGCAAAGTCTACCGGCAGCCAGATGGCCCGCATGCTGTTTAGAAGAAAAAATATATTAAAGAACCATCTGTCCTAAAATTCTTATTTCTCAGACGTCGCCACCTCTCATACTATATTGTTTTCGGTGATTTTTAGCTCCAAAGTCCGAATATTTTGAATTGAAATCAATAGTATGTTTGTGAGTTAATGGCGTTATATGATCTTATATTTATTTTATGATTGAAAAACAACTTTCTATTAGCTGAATCCGTTTTAAATTATGACAGAATCGGATATGGCTTCCCATAAAATATGATTTTTATTGTTCTTCCCTCGGGAATGGAAAACATTTGGACTTCTGTTTTTATTTCTGATATTTTAATAGCTTCCTACTTATACATGTTTCTAAATATTTTAGATCGAGTATAACCGAAATACATCTTTTGTTTATATGAATGTCGAAGTATTTGCTGAAAAACTGCGCTGGGCTGGGTTTTCTAAATTCTAAGAGAGCAACAAATATCATATATTGAAGAACAATTATTCTGGCCAACCATTCGGAGCAGTTTTCGTACACCTGCACTTAATGCATTAGTCCGACTTTTTTATGAAGACCATAATAGAATCTATTCGGAAGTTTTCCATTTTAAATTATTATCTTTGTTATAACCAGTTCAGATACTCTTATCACAAAGAAATATGTTATTTCACATTCTGGACGGGTTCTGAATAAAAGGTTCAATATTTGAAGAAAATTTTCAGTTTCATGAAACCTATTTACTATAATCCAAAGCAATTAACCAGTTCTCTTCTGTATTGACATATATTCGAAAGCAATTCACACAGCGATAGTGAAAGAACTGACGGAAGCTTCATTTGGTTTATGGTGAATGTTACTTTCAATAAATCAGTCTATTCCATCTGTTTCAAAGTTTCAACATTCATCTTAATTTGTACGACGCAATTTTCTCATCACTCAGTATTGTATATCTACCCAATTTCGTAACCATCCAGATTATTTCATTCGTTACTTATTGTTCCGAAGAAGAGCCTCAGTGACGTGCTAACACGTCACTCGCGTGAAACTAGGATTCGGTTGAAGCTGTGTATGTTCTCAAATCGTTATGATTTTCGTGTATTGAATATTGAGTATTGGAGCAAAACTCGCATTTGTGTCTGCTTCGATGAACGAGAAAAAACTATTATCAGGTAGTAGTCATGAAATTACAAAACCTCAAAACACTCTCATTCTATTCGAATAATATAACACAAATTTTCTAAAATTTCATTAGAAAGTTCTCTACGAGATACTTATTTCATCATATTAAAATTAAATTCAAATTATTAAACTTGATATACTTACTTTGAAGAATAGAGCTATTGAAAGTTGCTTTCTGAATTCGGGTTCTGGTTCTGGCAGGACCAACTCAGGATTGAGTTCTGTAGCAAGTGTTTTGAAAGCTCCTTGCAGTGTTTTATCATCGAATAGTTCTTTTCCAACCAAAAATTTTTCTGTTTCAGTAGCATGAATGAATTGTGGTGTTATATTTCCGAATACCACAGTAGCACTCTGGACTTTGTTGTCTGAATCCAGTTTGTACAAGAATCCTGCGTTAACCAAGGCATGCGCATTTTGTGCTCTAGGCATTATCTGGAGAACATATAAAATTACTATTTAATCTCATTTGGAGCCACCAAGAATACTGATTTCTATGAATTCGGTAACGTCCTCGGTCTTAGTGCCGACGAAAAATTTTGTATATTTCGGACGTAACAGGTTAGAACGTGTCTCATTGACATGATTCTATGGACGATGGGGCCAGTATATTTCGTTCACTTGATAGTAGCTCTTGCGGCATACCTCAACTTGTAATATTAATTTCATTATTATGATCTCAGGTCAGTTTATTATAATTCTCATGAAAAATATAGCTGTTTATACCCATAAACTTCAAGAAATTACATCAGTTATCAATAATAAGTCGCCTATTCGGAATATAATGAGATTTAATTTCAGGATAATCCACAAACTATGTTTAGGTGTACAGAATAGATTTCTTTTAGTAAAGAAGGACCAAGTTGACCAATCGTTTCGGATTTCTGAAAAATTCGAGTGTTTTTCCTTATATTTTGATCTAACACGAAATGACGTTAACTTTTCAATATTTATTCCTATAATGGACATTGAACCCAAAACACAAAAAGTACAATACACAATATCCTACTCATTATTTGTACTCAAATGATATGAGCTTCAAGAGCTTTCGTATCTCTTACATCAATGTTAATTATTTCAAATGTTCATTTTAATCATTAATTTTATTCAAATAAGTCACAATGATACAACCTGGAACAAGTACTACGTTGTTGCTAAAACTGTGCCCATTGAAGGCGTATTTCAAGGCAGTTATGATGTTTTAAAAACTTTATACAACCCTTTATGAATTGAGTTAACTTTCCTACCATTTTTGTAAACTCATATTTCATAAAGGTCTGAAGAAGGTTTCAGAAACCCATAACTGCCCATATAGAATTAATAGCTAGAATAACCAGAGTTCAATATACATTCATTTGATTGATTGATTGATTCTATCTTCTCAGACTACTTTGTGTCATAGTTTAAACATCTTTCTTACTGAAAATGAATCGTAATTGACAAAAATTTTGTTTCTGTAGAGATCGATTCGTTATACATACCTTATAAGTTTCGTATTTATATTCATCAGTCAAGCTTGCAAGTTCGATCGATTTGATTACTTTTTTATTCATATCCAAATTCAGAAACTCTGGTAATGTCTTGATTACTTCTGTTCCATGTAAGTCAACTGTAATATTCGAAATTAATTAGTAGAAAAAGGAATGAAGATCACAAGGTTATATGACACTGATCAGGCAAAAAAGGTTACTTCATGGCCTATTCTAAGAATATTTTGTCCTATGATGATTACTGAAAAACTACTTTTTTTCGACGAAGACACAGGGTAAACAAAATTTGCGACAGTAACAAAATTCTATTATTGATGAGTATATGTCACGTTGCTCAATCTACAATAAATGTTTGAAATGACTTCCTCCAGTCTGGATAGATACAAGCATTCAATCGTTCCGTCTTTGAAAGCCGAACTCTTTCAAACACACCGGAGTCGTTTCTTATTCAGT
>JARQZK010002889.1:435000-512500 GCA_030704885.1 Cynegetis impunctata
AAAATAATTATGAAACAAATTCAAGAAGTAGAAATAATATTTAATCCCTAATATTCTTCATGTTTTTAATAATTTCTATCTGGAGAACACGACTAGTTTTTTTGTGTTTTTGTTATTTTGAAAAATCAAGACATAATTTTGTGACTTATTAAAACTCATGATAGTCTTCACGCAAGTCCAAAGAAATTTTTGAATTTCATTTTGAATTATAGATAAATCAATTTGATGCAGTATTAATATAACTTTAAAAATAAATAAAAAACTAACTTGTCACAGGTTGAAATAAAAATCTTTTGAGTAAACGCGTTTATTACGGGGATGTATGGAATTAATATAAGTTATGAAATCCAATTGTCTATCTATACCAGTATAGCTAATAATGACGCCATTAACGTATCTATACCAATAAAGAAAGTATTTACTGCTGAAGTGGTTCATAATAGTTTCCTCCGAATTATCCATAAAGATTTCTGATAACGAAGGGTTTAAGGAGTTTCCCATGATCAATCCTTTCTTACTACTATAACATATGCTGTTGAAACTGAAATAATTTTATTCTAAACAAATTTCCAGTAAATGAGTAATAACTGACTGTATTAGTGAATGAACATCATTATAAATAAGAAAATTTTTGATTGAATTTACAGTTTCATTAGGCGGAGTTCTAGCACAAAGTTAGATTTTTATTTCTTTATAAATTTATGAATATGAACTTTTACCAAGTAAATACCAATTCAATTAAATATAAATATACGTACCAATGACTAGTTTAGCTGCGAATGTTTCGAAAATAAGAAAAATATCGGAAGGAAATTCATTGTGTAAATGTTTCATCATCAGATTGCCTGCCAGGGTACCTACCTGAAATACATACATTTTGATGTTTTTTTCATATCAGTTCTAGTTTCCTAGAAAATCATATTGCCCTATATTAAAAGTCAACAGGGAGGTGCGAGTGGATTCCTGAACCACGATTTTCGAAATTTATATATGTATAAATATATATATATATATATATATATATATATATATATATATATATATATATATATATATATATGATGGACTAAAGAAAAACTTCATATTTCGAACCCTAAACTTGTTGATAACTGACAGAACTAAAAAAATTAATCTGTTGGAGAGAAATATCCGTAAAATAATTGAAGACACGAAAAATAACGAAAATGAACACACAACGGAAACCGTGAGAAAATATATAGATATCAAATTGAAAAACACAATAACCACACATAAATCCATTCATTACAGAAAAATCCAAAAACTAATGACATTACAAAAATGTAAAGAACACACGGATAACAGCACAATAGAATAGAAAACCTATGGAAACAATATTGCCAGATTACATGGTGAAAACACACAATCTTGGCACAAAATATGCCATGGAAATAAATAATGAAGAACAAATCTCGACATACAGTATAATAACACAAATTGAGCAATCAATATTGTTAATTACCAACAGAGGATCAAGACAATATTCGAGCCAACATCACACAATCTTTGAATGCACACAGAAAACAATTGAGGGGAAGAAAACAAGGACAAAACATAATGAAGTGTAATTTTACAAAAACAAAAAGGTTTCTAAAAAATAACAGTCATTTGCAAGTCATCAGAGCAGACAAAGGGAACAAAATAGTGATAATATCAAACGAAGAATATAACGAAAAAATGCATAAACTACTGGATGACAATACAACCTATAAAATAATCATACGAGATATGGCAATCACAATGGAGAAGGAAAACAACAAAATAATCAAAGAATGGCAACAAGAAAACTATATTACACCACAATAATCAAAAACTATGATAATCCACAATGGTAAAATCTCAAAAATATATGGACTGCCAAAAGTACACAAGAAAGACGTACCACTAAGACCTATAGTATCATGCATCCAGTCTCCATTATATAGATTATCCAAATATATGTGTAACGTCTTATCAAATGCCATAAATAAAAAATCATTTTATGTAACTCTTTGCATTTGAAAGAATCTCTAAAAAAGGCAAAGATGGAAAGCAACCATCGATTATATTCACTAGATGTAGTGTCATTATACACAAATATACACTAAATTAATAGAACAACCAATTAAAAAGAATTGGGAAATAACTGGTGATGGAATTAGTTGAAGAATTAGTTGAAGAAATTACTAATGTAAACGAAAGAGTCAATCTGATCTGATACTGATTAAAACATATAACTTTTCCTGATCGGTTGAATTGATCTTAATGCAATTTCATTTAAATCTTTTTTTTTTGAAAGTGATAAATTCAATAAAACGCTGAATTGATCCAGTTCAGTTCCATAAGTATCGTAACGTTCATCGAATAATTTATATCAAATAATTTCAGGCATAGCCAATTCAAAAGAACACTTCCTTTTTCCTGAAAAGAAGATCAACCTATGCAGTTTTTACTAAGATACTATTCAGCTTTATCTTATTGATACATACGTCATTTTAGCCTGTTGAAAACATCGCTTCAAGGATGTGATTCATCTTCTTCTTCTTCTCGTCCCTTATGCATGTCTGCACGTAGGGGACCCCTATCCACTATTGAATGACATGTGTATTGCTCTCTGCATGTCGAAATATCGATCCCGCGTCCGGTATCCCACACCATTCTCTGATATTACGGAGCCAGGAATGTTGTTTACGTCCCGGCCCGCGTCTCCCCTCAATTTTGCCCTGTATAATGAGTTTCGGTATGAAATATCGGCTACCCCTAAGTATGTGGCCCAGATAAGACGTTTTTCGCTGTTTTACTATATTCAGGAGTTCTCTCTCTACCCCAGCTCTCAGCAAGACATCGTCGTTTGACATGAATTCTCTCCAGGAGATCCTGGAGCATTCTTCGTAGTGTCCACATTTCGAATGCCTCTATTCGTTTCAGTGTTCTGACCTTGAGTGACCATGTTTCTATTCCGTACAACAAGATGTGCCATATATAGCACTTGATAACTCGCAATCGAAGGCAAACCGGTAATGTTCTCTGGAGAAGTATATTTTTCATTTTTAGATACGTGGTTTTTGCAATTCCGATTCGTATTTTTACCTCCTCATCACAATCCCACTTCTCATTTAGGGTAGCTCCCAGGTATTTAAATTTGGATACTCTTTCAGTTGCTTCACCGTTGATTGTAAGATTACTGTTATCAAATTCTTGTCTGCTGATGATCATCATTTTAGTTTTTGTGACGTTAATGCTCAGTCCAAACTGCTCTCCTACCTGGGTGACTCTATTCAGTATGTCCTGTAGATCCTCTAGATTATTAGCCAGGATTGCAGTATCATCTGCATATCGAATGTTGTTGATTGGTTTGCCGTTTATTTTTATCCCAGTTACCACGCCGTACAGAGCTGTTTGGAAGATCTTCTCCATGTAGATGTTAAAGAGCATGGGAGATAACACGCATCCCCGTCGGACTCCTTCAGCGATGTTAAATTCCTGCGTCAAGAGATCTCTTCTGACTCGGATTTCCGCAGACTGTCCCCAGTAGAGCTGTTTCATAATTCTAACGTCCCTATCATCGATTCATATTTCTCGAAGTCTACTAATCAAAAGGTCATGTTTTACCTTGTCAAAGGCTTTTTGATAGTCAATGAAACATATGAACACACTCTGACGTTGGTCATAACATTTCTGGACCAGAAGCTTCATCGAGAACAGAGCTTCTCTAGTACCCAGCCCTTTTATAAAGCCAAACTGCGTTTCTCCGCTCATCTCTTCACACTTGTTGTATACTCTAGCATGAACTATGCGCAGAAATGCCTTAAGTGCGTGGCTCATTAAGCTTATGAGCCTGTAGTCATCGCAGCTTTTCGGGTTTGTTTTTTTAGGTGTTGTGACAAATGTGGACTTGAGCCAGACTTTAGGCATTTACCCGGTGTTATATATCTGATTAAAGAGATACGTTAGCTGTTTCACATTAGTGCATTTTAGGACTTCGGCGTATACGTTATCAGGTCCAGGACTTTTCCCGTTTTTTGTTGAGTTGATTGCCTTGATAACCTCCGACTCTAAGATCTCCAGCCTGCTTAGTTGTTGTTGGTGGTTATTGACTTCTTCTGCTCGAGCATCATCAAAAAGGGTTTCGCCATAGCGTCTCCAAATCTCCTGCAACCCATCCTTATCCAGAACGAGCTTTCCATTTTCATCTTTAAGAGAGGGTAGTTGTAGTTGTTTATTATATCCTGTAATTTGTTTGACCCTTTTGTGGAAGTTAAATGAGTCGTGCAGATTGAGTAATCTTTCAGCTTCCTCGCATTCCGCACTAATGGTTATATCTATGGCTTTGTATTTTGTTTGATAGTTTTTGGCAAGGCGACGTTTTTCCATTTTGTCCAGGTGGGGTGTAGGGTTCGCGTCGTAGAGGTAGTACCTTTTATTCCAGACGGTCACTTCAAAAGTAATAGACTAGCGGAGGTTCGGCTAACTGGTCCTCACGAGGCAACCAATTCTCACTTGCTGGCTCCAAGCGCCACACCCTGGCAAACTGTATTGACCTACAGGCTAAACCAAGTGAGGATAACCAGATATGGCGAAGAAGCTGCGTCTGATGCAGAGTGGGCGGCAGCAAACAGCGTCTGTTTCCTCATGCTAGAGGCGGCTGAAAAATAATGTCAGGAAAGCAACGGGAAACTGCCTGACGGATAACCTTTCCCCAGGACAACCTTTGTCCACCAAACTTCATCATAACAGGAAACCATAGAAATTCGGCCCTCAGTCCCGGGCAGGTGTTGAATCACCAGAGGGTGCTGAGAGTCCCCCGGCTGGATATGGATATGATGTGATTCATATACTTTGTAATTAGAGTTATTTTTGAGGAACAATTTTCGTTGTAAAGTAGTATGAAAATTACAGTGCATATAGTCGTATTATATATTCATTAATACAGTGATATACTGATAAAAGGCATATAATAAATAGTAGTTTGTATCTTCCATTAAAAATTTTTGTTATTTCCTCGGTTATTTCTTGAAGTATCACCTTAATCGTATACAATAAAATTTGAAGCAATAATTATTGTCATATGATTGTTTACTTTTTCGTTTATGGTTTGTGTGAGTACCTTCATTATACCTCAGTAAGAGATCTACTCTATACAAAAAACTTCACACAAATGTGTATATAAAATTAAATTTGAAAATATTTCTTAGCGATAATTTCAAGGTTAACAAAGTTTTTGCGTCACAAGATCTATTCTAAATTTATATTTTTATGTTTGCGTATTTTCTATTCTGTCATATCATAATATTTATTCAGGACTATTAGACACTACAGTCTAATATCTCTGCCACAATCAATCGATTGTAAACGAAAGGACAATTCCATCTTTCCTTTCAGCAGCGCCCTTCTCAGAGGAAAAGCAGTTTTGGACACTGACAAACACAACGACAGATCTGGGTATTCCAAGAGGGCGACTATTCAGAGAACTATTAGTTTGTTTTATTGACCTCCTGCCATTATATGAATATATTCGTCAACCAACGACATGAAAGGTTCGAATGTACCAGCACCGCAGGTCCCCTATTTCACACCAGGCACTATTCTCATAAAAAGAAACATAGGACAGTGTTCCCTAGTTATTTTCTGAACGATACCATTCCTAGTACTTTAAGTTATATAAAGATACTTTTTTGTTCCTGAAGTTTTAATTATAGTGTAAATATATAAGTATTCCAGTTTTGATACGATCATTTTTTCAAACCTGACACAGTGTCCATTTTTTATCAATTCACTAGCTGCACAATAATATTTGGCATGCAGCACGAGGTAAAGTCAACAACGACGTGCACATCAACAAAGATTAATAATATAATTGAACATTGGCTGCCGTTACTTAATGTAAATTGATTCCAATGAGAAACATAATGTAAAACTGTTCATTGTATTTGAGAGCGCATTCTGCATTGATTTCCATATCCTGACATAAATAATTATAGGAGATATTTCTTTTTCGACATGGGTTTAGCCTCGCGTTTGGCTCAGACCAAGAGTTTTGTATTTACAATATTTGAGGTGGGTAATATTTCATGTAGTTAATCAG
Organism: Cynegetis impunctata; assembly: GCA_030704885.1. Lineage (NCBI taxonomy): Eukaryota > Metazoa > Arthropoda > Insecta > Coleoptera > Coccinellidae > Cynegetis > Cynegetis impunctata. The sequence continues at coordinate 441,083 of JARQZK010002889.1, forward strand.
GGTTATCTCTGACGTCCTCGTTCACCACAGTATAGGTAGGTACCCATCATTAAATTTAAGAAGCTAGAAAATGAGGATTTCGCAATTCATTCAATCTCGAGTTTTCAGTACTGATGAATTAAAATGAGATCGAAACAGCTGTATATTTTTCTTGGGTTAGAGTGTATTGCAATGACTATTTCACTCCATTTTTAGTGAGAAAGTTTCCATAGCTACTTTCGTTTCACAGCGATAAAACATGCAAGCCGGCAAAACTTACTATGTTAGTATTTCAGCGATAATATTTTGACATTTCTCACATGAATCGTTATTTCCTTGACTTTCTGAAATGTGACCATATTACTGTTAGATATATTTTCTCGTGAAATAGTCATGTCGAATACCACTCGAGATGAAATTTAAGCAGGTAAAATTTCTCTCTTGTCACATTCAAGTTTGTTGCTTAGACAATTTCGCTCATGACATTTTTTCCAAAATCACTCGCCTGACGGCTCGTGATTTTGATACAAATGCCATTCGCGAAATCGCCTGAGCAACAAACTTTCATATTACAATCGAGAAATTTTGCCGGCAAAATTTCATCTCTAGTGGTATTATATATGATAATATAATTTAATTTACTACATGAAGAAGTTCTCATAATTTGTTAGATAATTTTGTTTATGTTCTTGTCTAACTATGCAACATTCGTTGCAAGTATTTATTGAGCGCTGTCTCTCGTGATTATAGCCGATGTCAGCATTTTGATATTGAACACTAGAATAAATAACTGACGTAAATATTTCTCTGTAGACATGGGATTAGCAGACAGAGTCTTTTTTAATTTCAATATTGGAGGTTATTAGTCTTTCCCAAGATGGCGCTAGGGTTTTCATAGAACGTAGACGATAATATATCTTCATTAAATAGATGTTGCAAGCACCTTTATAATATAAACTTAAAAAACAGAATATTTTTATTGAACCATTTGAACTAGTCTTTTTATCTTTTCATTCAAAAGTATGAAATGAGAATATTTTGCAAATAACTCTGTAATCTCTTAAAAATGAGGTTGTCAGAACTTACATTTCTCACAGGTACATTGGCAATCAGGTCAATATGATCCGCCATTGTTTTAAAATAAGCGAACTGTTTCATCGTTTCTGATATTTCATAAAAGAAATTCATAGTAGAAGTGAGGGACATGTTGCCTCCCAAAATGACTTTCTCATCATCCAGCTGATATGAGGTGAGTTCCTCAACTTCGTTGATATCTATGTACTGTTTGGGTGTTGGAAGTTTATAGACACCTGAAAGTACGAATGCAATATATTTATATATAGCTTATCATGCAGATGTATGTATATATATATATATATATATATATATATATATATATATATATATATATATATATATTTATATATATATATATATATATATATATATATATAAATATATATATATATATATATATATATATATATATCTAAATCCCCTCGCGGAGCTAGTTATACGAGTTCACGATGCATCAAAATATTCCCTTCTACCTTTGACGGTAAATGTTAGAAAAGCTTAGATGATTATCACAATTGATGGAAAATAATAGACAGCCCTTTTTGGGAAACATCAGTATTATCCATCTATCTACCAAATGTGATAACCAACTCAACATTTCAAACATTCCTATGGTTTCCTCCTCGCAACACAATGACATTTAAATATGACACACGCCTCCAGTCGATGACAAATGAACCACGTCTGTCAGGCAGGTGAAAAAGTTCGGCAACCAGAACTCGTATGTCCTTGCACCAGAAGGTTGCTACCTTTATAGCAAGTAATTGCAAGGTTGCTACATCATATCGATGTAGTTGCAACTTTTACATACCGCGAGTAGCAATCGCTCCGAATTTTATTCCTCTATAGAGGTGCCTAAATGAATATATTTATGTGAAAACTGATAATATATAAATAAATATATTGCTGTATGTATTTACAAATGAATATACTGCTGAACGAGGCACCTCCGTCATTATATATTGAAGTAGAAACTAGGATATTTATTCGAAATGAATTAAATAAACCCCCTAACGGAGCTGGTTATACATAAAAGCTGGTTATATATCAAATTCGGAGCGATTGCTACTCGCGGTTTGCAAAGGATTGCCACTACATCGATATGTTGTAGCCTTTACAATAATGGTAGCTACTATTGTGAATATTAGGACATACGAGCTCTCGTTGCCGGACATCTTCGCCTGTCTGAAACAAGTGGTTCATTTGTTTTCGACTGGTGGCGCTGTCATAATGATATGCAATTGTATTTCGAGGAGGAAACCATAAAAACTTTTGAAATGCTGCGTTGGTTATCACATTCGGTAGATGAATGGATAATACTGATGAGCCTCAGTAAAGGGCGAAACAGCTGTTTATTATATTCCATAGAGTGTGATAACCAACTTAGCATTTCTAATATTTACCGTCTAAGGTGGTGGGAATATTTCGATTCATAGTGAACTTGTATAACCAAAACAGCTCTACTAACTCTACTTTATTTAATTTTTTTCGAATACACGTCCTTCAATATATAGTCAGGGACGTTCCTTTTTAGCAGTAATGAATGCACATATATATATATATATATATATATATATATATATATATATATATATATATATATATATATATATATATATATATATATATATATAGGTATACATTTTGTTATGTATGTGAATTTTTAAAAATGAACATGGGAATTTAATTCTCTCCTTAAATGCTTCATACAAGGTTCCATTTTTTTGGATTATGATGATCAATAATTTCTGAAAAAATTATTATTTTATCATTCATATGGTGTAGGTATAAGAAAAAATCTTGATACCGTATAGAGAGTTTCTACAAAATAATATTGTTAATGATATTTTTCGAAGATTTTCAATATCTATTATAGTGTAAATCTGTTCACAGTAATAGGAGATTTCCATCGATGTTCACTTTTTTTATACAATAATAAACAATTCAGGATTTCATCACACTAAACGCTTAATGAAATATTTGGAATGACAAAAATCTCTAAAATATCTATATAATTATTCAGTGTTCTGTCTCATAAAGCCAAATATACTATATCAAAATATTACTGAATGAGATTTGCTTTATATATTTGGAAACAACTCAACCTGCAAATGAACTTTTATAAAGAAATCTACAGTGATTGAAAACTTTTTTATTGGGTCGCCATGGAATGCCTTCTTAAAAAATAAAAAACTCATTGAATTGTACGATTTTAAATTTTTTATATTCCTTACACTATTGCTAGTCGCTATATTGTCTTCGCGTGATTTAGCGATTAAACTATGATTCCTCAAAATGTAACAAATATAAAGAGCCCTATTAACTTATAGGTACTAGAGTCAACGTCAAATAAAAAATGCAGGCCACTTGATCAAATTATCATAATCTATATAATAATATACAGCTGATTTTCATATTTTGTTCAATTGAAAACCTCCATGAATAAACACTTAAATGTGGCGATGATCGGCAGAAGATGTTTGAGTTAGGTGCTCATATATATATATATATATATATATATATATATATATATATATATAATTATATATATATATATATATATATATTTATATATATATATATATATATATATCCTCGATGATATTCCGTGTATCACTAATATATTATATTGAATAGTTAGCATTCAGCATATTCATATTAATCAAAATCATATTATTTTATGCACCTACCTTCCTTTCAACCTACATTATATAATATAATTTATTAATTAAGATAGAAGGTATTTACATTTACTGCATTTCATTCATTTCAAGATTTGTGGCAAAGCTGCGGAGGCTTAGAAAGGTATATTCTCAACGTTCATTATGCCAACCACAGAAAAGCAAACCACGGTGCAAATACTCCGAATGAATACTTCAATGCAATAGAAAAGCAAAACACATGTAAATGGCAACACGGACGGATCCTGAGTCTCATAAAATGTCGACCAATCACAACTATAGAATTTCGGGTAAAATCGAGTGAATTCGTTGAAAAGCATTAATTGAATCGTAGTGTGATCGTAGTTACTAATGGCAGCGTGTTTACTGATATTGCTCGCGTATTGTTTCAAAATCAGTTTCGTTACTGAAGTTAATTTCAAAAATTTCAATGGTGACTTAGTAGAATATTTGTTATCCCATAACTTTTGTGCACTAAGTTATGAGGATAAAGTTTTGATAAAAACATTGCGACCTACCCCTGAATTAAACAATTTGGTGCAGCGTAACAGACAACAAAACCGCGGTTTTAATACAAGGAATTATGAGAGACATCCTTGCCTAACCGGATCACAGGTAAAAAATAAATTATTTCGTTGGCAGTGTTTACTTTTTACTAGTGAAAATGTCTCTGTTTGGGGCCGTTTAGAATTTGAGGATTTAATTCTATATCTGGTTGAAGGTGAGGAATTTTTCACCGACAAAGTAACTTTAAATACAGCACGCGGATTAATATCTTACTCACAAGATAAGGAATTTATATATTTTTATATTATTATATAACATCTTTAAATTAATTTTTGAACAAACAGAAACAGTTTTTCAAATCTTACAGCACAAGTATTCAGATGTAATTTACTCACGAAATCGGCTCAAGTTTCTTTTGGAAAAAATTTCAGAATTTCGTGCAGAAGTTTATTTTAAAAAACTATTTTCTGTATTTCAAACTACTGATGATACGACTCAATTTAGCCCTAAGCCAAAGAAATTCAGTTACGCAGATATTGAGCTTCACTATAAGCAAATATTTTATGAAATTTTGGATACTATTAGGGGTCAAATAGAAATAAGGTTCTCTGATTTGAAAGAACTGCATTTCTTCGACTTACTCAATAAAAATTTGTTCACCGGATTTTCGGCTGATTTTCCAGATAACCCATGTCAATAATACACTTTTTTGATAAAGTGAACTATGTGTTATTTATAATGACAATGAAATTTTGGGGCAAAATGAAAATCATGTGAGGACTATTAAATACCTTTTTGATAAAGATTATTGAATCAAGATTTACCCCAAGTGTATAAACTCTTATGTCTAATTGTTTCTATCCCGGTGACATCGGCTTCCGTAGAGCGCTTGTTTTCCACTCTTAAAAGAATTAAAACTTATTTACGCAATTCAATGAGCCAGGATCGTTTGAAAAATATTAGTTTGTTGTCTATTGAAAAGGAATATGTAAAACTTTTGGCGAAAGACAAAAACTTTCATGAGGATATTATAGATCATTTTGCTAACGTTAAAGATCGCAGAATCCCGCTAATCTTCAAAAATATATGATAACTTTTCATTTGCTCTCACTAGCTGTTAACAAATTCGTTAAGTAGGTAGGTAGGTACCCATTTTGTGAAAGAAAAAATTTGAAGAATAGATGAATTGATTAATTGGCTGAGAAGAGTTTTTGTGAATATTGTAAATAGGAGTTGTAGGTCTCAAGGTAGACACTCGAAAGTGAAAACAAATTAGTAGCTTAGGGTGCTTGTTTTACTTTGATTTATATATATATATATATATATATATATATATATATATATATATATATATATATATATATATATATATATATATATATATATATATTTATATTTATATATATTTTTATATATATAAATATATATATATATATATATATATATATATATATATATATATATATAGTTATGTAGTCAAAGTACAGCTTATCCCTTTTAATGACGTCAATCGCAACCTTGTGTTGATTCATCGCTGTGAGCCTATATAAGCCCTCACTAGCATAGAGCAGTAAGATTAATTAAGTAACTTTCGTCTTGTTAACTTCATATTGAATAAATTGTTTTTTTTTGTAAAGTAATTCTTACTGTTGAAAACCAAAATTGGCGACGAGGATGGGATTGTTGCATTAAACCCTTCCGAATAAAATAAGTTCAACAAACAAGATAAATCTTCCGAATCTTGTTAGAAGATTAATCAACGCGTTAACTTAAAAAGTAAGAAGAAAAGTTTAAGTGAATTTTAATTCTTGAGCACAATACGAACTACAACACAAGCTCAGTTTTATCTCATAGTGATTGCGAATTTGGTAGTAACAGTCCCGAGTTCTACTGACCAGACAAGAATTCAAACAGGGTGCAAAGCAAGGGTAGCGCCGACGACTCCACCTTGGAAGAAACAATCAATGTAAGTTGCAAGTGTTAATTATCTTCCTGTTTTTCCTACGGTTTCCAGCCCCAAAACCTAGACTCCCTATAGCTTACCGTTATAGCAGGTCATTTTATATTGAGTCAAGAGTTAAAAAATATAATAAATATTTTCCCAACGAAATTTTTCATAAAATTGAAAATTTTTCAATATTGATTCCCTAATAGAATCAATCGAAAATTTGTATTAAGATTCTCAGGGACGAACTGAATCAAATAAAATAATTAATATGGCAGAGCACCATAATTTAATGTTAGCTCGTGAATTTGGAGCATTGTTACCGAAATTTTCCGGTATACAAGCCGAGTTAAATTCATTTTTAAGTGCTTGCGAAGAATATATCGCACAATTCTCAGCGACGGAAGCAATCGTAAGGACGTATTGCTTTGCTGTGATTAAAAGCAAATTAAAAGATAAAGCGAACGCGGAATATCGTTCCTCTAACGTACCAAATACATGGCACGCATTTAGACATTTTTTATTACAGAAATTTGGAGATCATGCGAATTTAGATGTATTAAAGAATAAATTACAATTCTTACGCAGAAAACCAACTCAATACATTTTAGATTTCATTGAAGAAATCAAAACTTTCGAAATTAGAATTAATTACAGAATAGATGCGGAACCTACATTAGATGCTGCATTAAAATTGTTACACAAACAATTGGTCTCGGACTTAGCCAAAAATGTTTTAATTAGTTATGTTGCAATAGAATTGAATCGGTCAGTTGAAGAACAGTACAAGTCCAAAAATAGCCATTTTCATCTGAGATAGCCAAAATGTTCATATATTAAAGCTTTATCCATTCAGCGAAAGAACAGTATCATTAATATGAACACTACGGCTGTACGCTCCACCCATTTCCATCAGTCAGGTTAACAACAGTACTAGTCCAGGACTTGTACTGTTCTTATACTGACCATACATATGTCCGCCTTTGACAAGTACAAGAGAAGTTACTCCTTCTAACCCTGCGATAGAGGTTTCGGAACTCTAAAGAAGTGGGTTAGGAAACATGATCCAATCTACGTTCCAGAATAGTATGAAAGCTGTCCTGTAGAAAGACCAATCCGTTTACTGTCAAATATGTTACTCATAGCGATATCCTAGATTTTGAAAACTGGTGGCCGTCTAGCAAAAAAATCTTCCGAATCTGTGAAATCAGGACTTGAAGCGACAGTAAATTTTATGATATCAAACTACAGACAGTTCGAATACGATAGTGCAACACCTGGGTATGTTAAGTACTACGATTTCATAAATGGCTCTATTTCACACATCTCCAAGTTGCTGAAACAAAATATAGTATCTCCTCAGCTGCCTTGTTATCCTGGTTATTCCTAACCATTGCCGATTAATTCAAACAAAATTGACGACGTAAAAAAAAGTGATGCAATATATTAAAGGTGAAAATTAAGAGTTTTACTACCACATTACATCTTGGTATACAACTAGGGTTGCCAACCCTATCGGATTACCTGGGAGACTGCGGTAATAATGGTTAACCTCCCAACCTCCCGGGTTGCAATAATTTCTCCGGGTTTTCTAAAATTATATGCAACCGTTGATCTAACAAACTTCGATCTTGAATGATTATGATTTTGTAGTGAAAAACCGTCAAATATTAGATGCAGCTCGAAAGCAAAGTAAATATAAATTTAAAATTGTTGAACAAAACAAAACTTGAATTTACTACGTTTATTATCACAAAAATATCTTTCAAAGTATTTTTTGTATATATAATAAACGTAGTGAATTCAAATTTTGGTTTTGCTTATCATGTTAAATTATCACGTAGTTACGACGGATTCTTTTCTTACACCCCCCCCTAGCCGACTTCTTAAAATTCTCCCGGGTTGGTCCTTTCGAGAGTTGGCAACCCTAAATACAAAAGATGCTGATGATATCTGGATAATGTCGTTTTATTTCTTTCACTTTACTTAAATTTAAATGTATTTTCTGCTATCAAGACTCAATTCACTTCAAAAACAGTACATGTCCACTATCTTATTTTTTCAATAAATAATTTCCATAAACCAAAATTTGCCGAATTCTTATCTCAATCTGTCTACATAGTAACACACAACAAATCTGTAGTTTCTGTAAATAATATATATCAACCATTGTGATACTACAGAGTTTTTTGTGATTATCTCTTAATGGTAATTTTGGACTAGTACTGTTCTTCTTACTGACGACACCGAATATCACATTCGATTTAGCTATTACAATGGTCGAAAATTATATTTCCCAAAAATCCCAGTTAGATTTAATGCGAATTTGGAAGCATACGAGTGATAGCCAACAAAAGGTATTTCCTTCTCGACTAATTAATGTACAGCCTAAAATAATTACGCAAAGACAATTTCCCACTAACAGACAAGTTTTCGGAAATAATCCGTCAGAAATATCAAAAACAAATGTGTTTAAACCTAATAGTAATTATGTACCGAAATATAGACCATACCCTATGTCTACGACAACAGCTAACCCAATAGCACAACAAAGACAAGTGCAATATAGTAATCAATTACCCAACTATGCGTTATATGATAGAAATGCGCAAGATTATAATAATTTTCAAAATTCAAGACAAATAGCTCCTAATTATATTCGGAAGAAATTACTAACTTCGATATAGAGAACAACGATGAAAATCAAAGTGAGGAAAATACTGAATTCAATCATGAAAATTTTCAGATAAGTGCCTCAGAAATACCGTTAACTTAGAATCACTAAATAATACAGAAAAAGCTTTTCAGCTACCAGAACCACCATTTAATTTCAAATCAGAAATTAAACATAATGATAAAACAGAAAATGAGATTCCAATTCATTCTAAAATTTATAAATATTCGGCAAAACATCCTGAAAAAACTGAAAATATTGATCATAAGGAAAGTCAATTATCATACGAAAAATTTCTTATTCAATTTCAACGGAAACAAATAACTAGCGATAATGTAACAGAAGAGAACGATTATTTATTCAATGTGCCAGCAGATTTTTCTCTGTGTCACTGTGTGAGTAAAGATTTCCATATGAATGAAGGCATCGCCCTTCATTTCAAAAATAAATATAACAATGTTACAGAACTAATTTCGCAAAATAAAAATGTTGGTCAAGTTGCTTGTGTACGTAATCAAGACAGAATACTTTACTACCTCATCACTAAAAATAAATTTTTTGATAAACCAACATACGAAAATGTATTTTCCACCTTACTGTCTCTAAAACTTTTATGCTTGAAAAACACAGATAAATGTATTGGCCTTCAAAAACTATCGACAGGACTTGATAAATTAGACTGGAATCAAATTTATGAAATGATCAAATATGTATTCTCAAATTGCGATATACACATAAAAATTTATACAAATCCACAAATTCCACAAAACGTAATAAATCAATTAAATAAAGAGAAAATTACTTTTGAAAATTGCAAAGACTTTCATCAAAGAGAAATTGAAATTCCAAATCCTAAAATATCAAATGTACGAATTACAAAGATTGAAAACTTTAAAATTCCTATTCATTTCCAAGAAGTAAGTGCAAGACGACATTTTTATCCCATAGAGTATAATTGCGAGAAAAAATTCAAACCAGGCAAGTACAATGGTGCGGACTATTTGTCCCGTTTAAAAATAGATGAAGATGAATCCTTATCTTCGAAGGACAACAATAAACGAAAGGAAGCACTTAAGATAAGCGATGTGCAATCAACATCTCGAGATTGTTACAATGTATGTAATATAGACTACTCGATTGTCTCGAGCGAAATTAATATCTTAGAAGACGAGATTAATTCGTTATCTCCAAACATAAAAACAAACGACCTAGATTCAGATATAACTATTCCTGCAGATGAAACATCGCATGAAATAATTTCAAATTACGTACAGACAAATCGTGAAACCTTGAAAAATATATTGCAAGTAGCGAATACTGCCACAGACAAAAACGCAGCAGATATTGGAAAATTAATTGAAAAGCGACGAAGTCAAAAAGACTTTCATAAAAATGAAGTTATTCATTTAAAACAAAAATGTCAATCCACATTTAAAAAACCTTACAAGAAAACATCTAGGAACATTATTACAGACATCAGGATAAGAAATCCTCAAAGCAAACATTACTATCATAGAAATCGAATAAAACAAAGAAGACACTAATTATTTTACCTAATTTTCAGACGACCCCTGTATCCTTCAACAAAGGATTTTATTAAGGGTTTCAATATTATTTAGCATAACCATCCGAATCTTTAATTATGATAAATATGACCTGTTTAGATTATAATATAACGTACCTTTCCAAAACACAAGAATTCTTAACCTTAATTCCTATGGGTTAATATGCAACGAAAACATTGTATGCAATACCGAGGTCATTCAACAAGTCGAAGACTTCTACATCGGTAAACAAGAATACCTGAAGAAACCCCCTGAATGTGTCCGAATGGTTCTAAAAACCCTGCAGGAACATTGTAATCGCAGTTCGGTTGAGCCTCAAGAAGATTTATTCGAAATGGAAAATGGAAATATCATTTCCATTAACAATGAAATGATACAAGAAGAATGAGAAAGTGGTTCATTCTCTCATAAAATCCCTAAATTGTCTCAGATTACGTCAGAATGTATAATTACTGATGGATTCAAGAGAATACACCCCCGAGAAGTTTTCAACACATATGCTCAGGTCTATCTTGCGCCACTGGAAGCGAATTGGACCTATGCAACAAATTGGAAGAATATCCAAGAAGAAGACATCCCCCAACTGGACGACCTATACCAATGGGCAACACATCTTACAACTATAAGCTTTATAACAATTGTATTTGTAATTTTTATTATCATTGTAGTGCTTATAAATTTTTATAGAATTTTCTTGAAGATTCGTCACCTTAAAATTAAGGGTAACGAACTTTCTTTAAATGGGGAGGAGTTATGTAGTCAAAGTACAGCTTATCCATTTTAATGACGTCAATCACAACCTTGTGCTGATTCATCGCTGTTAGCCTATATAAGCCCTCACTAGCATAGAGCAGTAAGATTAATTAAGTAACTTTCGTTTTGTTAACTTCATATTGAATAAATTTTTTTTTAAAAGTAATTCTTAGTGTTGGAAACCAAAATTATATATATATATATATATATAAATATATATATATATATATATATATATATATATATATATATATATATATATATATATATGTTAACGGTATCCCTATACACCCCCTTTTCGCACCCCATCATTACATTACTTACATCAAGACGGACGAGTTTTAGAAAGCGGACATGCGCCTCACCAATGTAGCAGTAGGAAACTACTGCGCACGAGAGAACAGTCAAGGAAGTCATCGAGTATTCTTGAACGTATGAACAAGTTGTCAATGTCAACGTGAGAAACAATAAACGAAATTGGCCTAAATAGTTATTGTTATTTGTGTGAGTCAATCACCTGTATTTATCATCAGAAGTGGGATTGTCCCGTGTTCTACCCTGTGGCCATAAAAGACAATAAATAAACATTAATATTATATAGTTAAAATGGCAGACAAAATTCATGTTCGTCGTGACAGTGAAGTGTCGGAACAAAGTGTTGTGACTGATAAGGAAGATATCAGGCCAGTAAGTCCAAAACGACCTAAATTACAATGGCAAGAATCCTAAGTGAACTTGCTAGCGAGCCAACAACAACAATTGCTAGAATTGACTCGTCAGTCCAAGATGGCGACGTCGACGTGTTATACGGCAACGCCTAGCACATCCAGAACATATGGAATTTCTGCGCAGCCGTTGATGTCGACAATAGCGCTCACATCATTCAAGCTAACCAGCTTCGATCCTGACAAAAGCTTTCTGTGATGACGTAATTGTTGCTTTTCCCGAGAAAGAAACGCTTAAAAGTCGAAATTGTGAGTCACTAACCGAGTTCGATAACCAGAAATTACTTAGCATCAGCAAATTCCATGATAGCTTGGAATGAAATTCTCAGCATCTTTGACATAAACTAAACAGTGAGATTAAACCCGATAAAAAAGTACATGCATTTTCGTGTCTCGGAATACAAGTTGCTTACACTATTGGGAGTTGCGATTTAATAGCTGAACTGCCGACCCTGACCCTAGAAATATACTTTATGGTTATTTCCAATATTGTTATGCCAAGCGATATTGATCTTATTATGGGATGGGAATAGACGAATTTGCCTTCGAATCGAGAAAAATGCGATGGGCTTGAACTACATAATAACGAGCTTGCCATCAAAAAAAATGTTTACTATAAAAAACATGAATAGCGTTCCTGCTAAGATAAATCAAGTTGAGAGTGTTATGCGTATACTTTTTAACTTCGATGACAGGATAACCACCATAAAGTACTTCAGTTTGGAATAAATCCTAGACTAGCGACTGCACAGCTGTTTTTGTTTGGGTGACACACTGCCAAGTGCCAACTTATAACTTCATTGACCCAAATAAGGATGTCGCAGATGCCCATAACGAGCTCAGTAATTTGACTCAACACTACCTCGAGCCAACTTGTTTACAGTAGGTGACCTTGTCGCTATAGAAGCTTCTATTTACAGGCGGAGGGAAATTAAGGGAGAAATATCAAGGGCCTTACACTGTTCGTGCTTTTTTAACGAACGATAGATATGTGCTACATAAACAAGGTCGACGGACATAGACAAAGAGTAAGATCAGTGATGTTTGTATGTTAACACCTTTATGATTTTTGTTGAATCGAATTGATCTGCTGGCTGAATCGTTTTGAATAATTTATTAGTTATGTGAATGATTTCAATACAGAATAAAGTTTACTAAATGCATTGAAATACAAATGAATTACATTTATTATTGATTCGTTTTGAATAATTTGTCAGTTAGGTGAATGATTGCAATGCAGTCCGAACATTATAAAATGCAATGTAATACAGATATATGTATTAAATTTATTATTGTTGCCTTTTGAATGTTATGCATGGTGAACGATAATGAAAAACAAATGGGTTAGTGGCAAATCCACTGGGTTTAAAAAAAAAGTAGAACCATTAAATGATTTATAAGTTAATAGGAGGTAGTGATTCCGCTCTGTTTGAAAAAAAAGTTAGTACCAGTATGCTCACAAAAAAAGGCAGTATGTTTAAAAAAAGGTCAGTACCAGTATGATTTGAGAAAAGGCAGTATGTTTCACAAAATGGCAATATATTTAAAAACAAACGTTAGTTCCAGTATGTTTTAATGAAGGTTAGTACCAGTATGTTTTAAAGGTAGTAGGTACATTATATTATTTGTGGCAATAAATGGAAAATATTATATTCTGTTATATTATATAGACAAGCTCTATAAAACTCAAATATGACTTAATTATGCAAAAGTGGCAATACAACTTTGTCAAAAAAAAATCGGTTGATTTTGGTATAACGAAAATTCTGTTTCGTACTTTGTGCTTACAGATGGACAGTGCGAGGACGCACTTATCACAGGATGGCCGTATTAACGGTATCCCTATACACCCCCTTTACGCACCCCATCATTAGATAAGTCTGGACGGACGAATTGTAGAAAGCGGACATGCGCCTTACCAATGTAGCAGTAGGGAACTACTGCGCACGAGAGAACAGTCAAGGAAGTCATCGAGTATGCTTGAACGTATGAACAAGTTGTCAATGTCAACGTGAGAAACAATAAACGGAATTGGTCTAAATAGTTATTGTTATTTGTGTGAATCAAACTCCCGTATTTGACATATATATATATATATATATATATATATATATATATATATATATATATATATATATATATATATATATATATATATATATATATATATATATATATATATATATATATATATATATATATATATATATATAAATATAAATATATATATATATATATATACTATAAATATATATATATTTATAGTTAGTTATTTGTATTATTACTTATAATTGAAAGTGTTTCACCTTTTCCAGTATTCCCAGCAACAAGCATATAAGGTTCATCTTTAATTTGCAATAAATGATCTAAAACATCCTTCAGATGATAAAATTTGACCCAATTAGAATTTTCAAAATTCACTGTTATTGTTTTATTCATTTTGCGACTGCATTTATTGTGTTCCTCTGAAACCTTGGTACAAGCAAAATCTTCTATATCTGGATATTGACCCAATAAATCTGACGACGCGTCTTTGCATAAAGACTTGAATGCAGAGAGTATTGGACGATATCCTGTGCATCTGCAGATATTTCCGCCGAAAGAATTTTCCACTTCTTTCATTGTGGGTCTTCCATTTTGAAGTAAAGCATACATATTCATCACCATTCCTGGAGAACAAAATCCACACTGCGTCCCATTGAAATTGGCAAGGGTTTTTTGTATTGGATGGAATTTCGAAAGCGAATTTCCTATTCCTTCAATAGTGTCTATTTTCCAACCATGGCATGTCATAATGGATACCAGGCACTGTCAATAAAATTTAAAATGTCATGTAATAATAAGAGGTCATTTTCAAACAAAAAGAATAATATGAACATTATTATGAAAAAAATTTTCAGTGGAATATGCAGAAATCTCGAACAAGCGCTATTATAATATTTGAATGATTCTGTGAAAATATGGAATGTATGTCCCATGATATTTTCGATTTTTTGATATTGCCATATCTCAATCTGTGATTCAAATGTCTTTCAATTTGTATATATATATATATATATACATATATATATATATATATATATATATATATATATATATATATATATATATTTATATATTTTTATATATATATATACATATATTATATATATATCTATCTATCTACACATATATATATATATATATATATATATATATATATATATATATATATATATATATATATCTATATATATATATATATATATATATATATATATATATATATATATATATATATATATATATATATATATATATCTATATATATACATATATATTATATATATATATATATATATATATTATATATATATATATACATATATATATATTATATAAATTATTTTTATCTATCTATCGTTCTATCTATGTATCTATCTATCTATCTATCTATCTATCTATCTATCTATCTATCTATCTATCTATCTATCTATCTATCTATCTATCTATCTATCTATCTATCTACATATCTGTCTATCAATCTGTCTGACCCGGCAAATGTTGTTCTGCCATATAAATTATTTTTATCTATCTATTTTTTTATCTATTCATCTATCTGCCGATGTATCACTATCTATATAACTATCTATATATCAATCTATCGGACCCGGCAAACGTTGTTTAAATTATAAAAATGGCTATCAAAAAATATGGGTTGCTGATAGAAATTTAAAGTTGTTTGTATTTTTTAATGCAACATCATAAAAAAATATAAATGAAAATTTTGTCCAAAAAATTCATAAAAATGTTTGTGGTGAACTACTCTAATCACAGGGGTATGAAAAATATATTACGACCTATTCTCAGACAGAAAATTGTTATTTTCGATTGCCAACTTGCAACCCTATTGCGGATCTGTAGATAAAATTTAAAAGAATGAAAATCGCGACGGAAAAATAGGGGTTAATCGTAGAAGTTAGAAAATTGAGAGTTAAGTATATGAATTCTTTTATTCTTGACAAAATGAAAATAAAAATCTTGTCAAAAAAATTGAAGCTTATAATCAACAAATAAAAAATAGGGATTGATCGTAGAGGAATGAGAATTTAGGGTTGTATGTATTTTAGAATGCTGTATCATATTATTTGGACCGGGGTCGTTATGGCTCGGTTAGCCTTCCGGGAACTGCGACCATAGATGCTGTATCATAAAAAAAGTAACATTAAGTTTTGTCTAAAAAAAAATCATGGGGTGGACTACCCTTAATATTTAGGGCGATGAAAAATTGATGTTGGCCGATTTTCAGACCTACCCGATATGCACAAAAAAATTCATGAGAATCGGTCGAGCCATTTCGGAGGAGTTTAACAAATGGAAAATAGGGGTTGATCGTAGAGGTGTGCAAATTTAGGGCTGTCTGTATTTTTGAATGCTGCATCATAAAAATATAGAACAGAAATTTGTGTTTGAAAAATAAAAAAATAAAATTAGGCGGTGGACCCTCAACATTTAGGAGCATGAAAAATAGATGTTGGCCGATTCTAGGATCTACTCGATATGCACACAAAATTTCATTAAAATCGTTCCTGCCATTTCGGAGGAGTTTGACAAATAAAAAACAGGAGTTGATCGTAGAAGGGTGAAAAACGGGGGTTGTATGTATTTTTGAATGTTGTATCATAAAAAAATAGAACAGAAAATTTCGTCTGAAAAATAAAAAAATTAAATCGAGGGGTGGACCACCCTTAACATTCAGGGGGATGAAAAATAGATGTTAGCCGATTCTCAGACTTACCCGATATACACACAAAATTTCATGAGAATCGGTAGAGCCATTTCGGAGGAGATTAACTTCTAACACCGCGACACGAGAATTTTATATATTAGATATATATATATATATATATATATATATATATATATATATATATATATATATATATATATATATATATATATATAATATATATATATATATATATATATATATATATATATATATATATATATATATATATATATATATATATATATATATATATATATATATATATATATATATATATATATATATATATATATATATATATATATATATATAGGGGCGGCAATTCAAAGGCGGCTAAGCCTCCTCCTCAATAATATTCCGAGTATCACTAGTATATTATATTGAATAGTCAGCATTCAGCATATTCATATTAATCAAAATCATATTATTTTATTCACCTACCTTCCTTTCAACCTACATTATATAATGGTATTTACATTTACTGCATTTCATTCATTTCAAGATTTGTGGCAACGCTGCGGAGGCTTAAAAAGGTATATTCTCAACGTTCATTATGCCTGCCACAGAAAAAGCAAACAACGGTGTGAATACTTCATTGCAATAGAAAAGCAAAACACATGTAAATGGCAACACCGATGGAGCCTGAGTCTCATACAATGTCGACCAATCACAACTATAGAATTTCGGGTAAAATCGAGGGAATTCGTTGGAAAGCATTAATTTAATGGTAGTGTAATCGTAGTGACTAATGGCCGAAAACAGCTTGTTTACTTATATTGCTCGCGTATTGTTTTAAAATGAGTTTGGTTACTGAAGTTAATTTCAAAAATTTCTTTGTGACTTAGTGGAATATTTGTTATCCCATAACTTTAGTGCACTAAGATATGAGGATAAAGTTTTGATAAAAACATTGCGACCTACCCCTGAATTAAACAATTTGGTGCAGCGTAACAGACAACAAAACCGCGGTTTTAATACAAGAAATTATGAGCGATCAACCCCTATTTTTTATTTGTTAAATTTCTTCAAAATGGCTCGACCGATTCTCATGTAATTTTGTGTGCATATCGATTAGGTATAAGTATCGGACAAAATCTATGTTTCATTCCCTAAATTCTATTCTATTCCGCTAAAATATATTAATTCATTGGGCGTATCCGGTTATACCAGAAATAGACCCCAAGTCGCTTATTTTAAATTGGATACCCTATATAATATTACATTTTTGAATTCTACCTAAAATTCTATGCAGATTTCATGCATTATGTCATAAACTACGTTTGTGACATATTTAAGTTTTTATGTCAAAAATGACTATAGCAAGTCCTAAAATAATTATCAATTGATCCTATAAGGAAGCCCTTATTGCCTACTTTGGGTAGAATTCCTTGTTGAGAAGGACTCACTTTGATAGATATCGTATAATATTTATATAACTAATCATACAGGGTGTTCAAAAAATAAGATCTAAAATGAGATTGAGAAAACTGATAAAAATCAAGTTTTTCAAATGGAAACTCCCATTTTTCTAATTTTTTAGTATTAAGCATCAAAAATTAAGGTAATTTTGTTTGAGGTTATCTATACCTAAACATTTTTGTTTTCGAAATATTGCCAATTTAATATTTTTTCCGTCGACCTATAAATAAAAGCTTACTTTAACGTACACGAAATTGATCATTAATTACCCATTTTAATGTACAATTTCTCCTATTTTAATGTAAGATTATCATGGGCAACCAAACACAGAAGTATTCAGCACGGAATAGTTGAATTATTTTGTGCCTGTACTGTTATTCCACAGAGAAAAAGAATTCATAATTCAAATCGAAAATTTTAACTCTATACAGAATAAAGTAGAAACTGCGGAAAAATTTTTATGCAATAATGGTTCGAAAGTAATTAACACTTCAGCTTCCACCAGTTCCACATATTCCTTATCGGATATTGTAGGTAATGTGAACTATTCAGAATGTCACATGTCTAATATTCCATCTATGAATTTCACAAATTGTTCCATCGGGAGCATAAATATAAATATATCGAAATGAACATAGAAATTTATATTGTGTCAAATGTATCTGTTATGCAAAATAAAAATTTATTTCAATCAAGAATTTATACTCAATTCATGATGAGGTCGACGGAAAAATCTTGTAATAAACTTGTTTATTAATGTAGCGATTAATGGTCTCGAACTATTAACGCGTTAAAATATCTCAACCATTAATCGCTGTCATTAATAAACTAGTTTTTTAAATAACTACTATATGTCAATTTCGAATTTATTCATTTAACAATTATTAGTTCTAGGATAGCCACGGTCGTATTTGACATTTCAAATCATCGTAATGGCACATCGGTTATATTATACAAACCAAGATTATTTAAACTTATTTATTATTTATCGACAAATTATAGAAAACTTGAACAACTTTGGACCCGCAAAGGAAAAATGTACAGAAATGAACCAGTTATGATCAATGAAAATATTGATATCGTAAACTGGAAATAGAAATTTTTAGAAAATTATGTAAGTGAATGTTCGAATTGGTGTCTTTGAACTTCTAGACATTTTGCGCATCTAAGCCGCAATTGTTCATGGATGGCTCTTCTTATTGACTGGTGGTCTAGGTCTTCAAATGCTGTACTTACTCGCCCCATGCAGTATTCCATGGTGATCACTGTGGTGTTATACATGTTATTTTTCATTGTTCCCCAAAATCGAGTACTAATAGGTCTGGAGAGCAAGGTGGCCAAAAATTTGGTTCATTGTTGTCTATCAAATGATCATAAAATAAGTATTCCAGATAGTATTTACTAAATGGGCATTATGTGGAGGTGCCCCCCATTATGTTGATAAAAAAGATTTCGAAGATCAGCCAGGGGGAAGTTGTCTGAATAGTCAACTTTAAAATTTATGTGATTCTGTTTTTGAGGATATGGTGTCACGAATCTATCACATGTTTTTGAAATAACTTTATCACATTGTCCATAAATAACAAATAAGTTTGTAACCTGTAAATTCTCCGCTTAACCGCCGCCACTGAATTGTTGATTAAAATACCGTGATTCACGCTTTTAAATGCAACCTTACTGGACTCATTCAAATACTTTTGTTTCACCTCTTAATAATAGACTCATCCAGTCGCGAATGACTTGCGTACGAACAGCGGTATAGGTTGAGTTGAAATACACGTGAAATATCTTCCCTTTTCGTAACTACCTGTTGAAGAAGCAACATCCATCACTTCAGTAAATTTCGTATTATATACAATAAGTATCTATTGAACGAATAGTCAATATATTGAAATTGTTAATTATCTGTGGCGTCTGATCGACGACACTTTGGCTGGAGCTAAAAAAAACTTTGCTGGAGCTAGAAAACACTTTGGCTGGAGCTAAAAAACACTTTGGCTGGAGCTAGAAAACACTTTGGCTGGAGCTAGAAAATACTTTGGCTAGAGCTAGAAAACACTTTGGCTGGAGCTAGAAAACACTTTGGCTGGAACCATAAAGAAACTTTAACTGGAGCTACAATATAACCTTAGCTAGAACCACAAAGCAACCATGGACGAAAACTTCTAAGCGTGGGGACAAGAATAGGCAATCAACTGAGAATATAATCCACCTAAATGATGATTAATAAAACGTCGACAGAAGATTATAAAATGATAAGATAAGTCTCCTTTGTAAATGAAAAGAAAGAAGTAAATTCCTTCATGTAATATTGTTGTTATTACTGTAAACTTACCAGAACCTATATATATATATATATATATATATATATATATATATATATATATATATATATATATATATATATATATATATATATATAACCTCTCTCAGCTAGCTTGGGAATATAATAAGGTAGAGTGGTCACAAGTTTGAATAATCTTCTTTTGAATAGTTGATGGAATCCGTCGTTACTACGTGATAATTTAACATGATTAACAAAACTAAATTTGAATTTACTACGTTTATTATCACAAAATATTTTGAAAAATATAACGCTGCAATTGCAATTTCGGTCACTAGACCATCATCGGGTAGATTGAGTTAAGAACTTAACTAGGAGTTCTTAACTCAATCTGCCCGATGATGGTCAAGTGACCGAAATTGCAATCGCAGTGTTATATTTTTCAAAATATTTTGTGATAATAAACGTAGTAAATTCAAATTTAGTTTTGTTAATCTTTTTTTGTATAATTTAATGTCATTACGATGATTTGAAATGTCAAATATGATCGTGGCTATCCTAGATCTAATTCTTTATTGTTGATTAAATGCAAAATCGTCATATAAAAATATAAAATTGGCAATATTTCGAAAACTAAAATTTTTAGGTATAAATAACCTTATAAAAAGTTACCTTAATTTTTGATGCTTAATACTACCAAATAAGAAAAATGGGGAGTTTCCATTTGAAAAAATTGATTTTTATCAGTTTTCTGAATCTCATTTAAGATATTAATTTTTTATCACCCTGTATGATTAGTTATCCAAATATTATACGGAATCTATTGAAGTAAATCCTTCTCAACATGGTATCCAACCCAAAGTAAGCAATAAGGGCTTCCTTATAGAATCAATTGATAATTATTTTAGGACTTGCTATCGTCATTTTTGACATAAAAACTTAAATATGTCACAAACGTAGTTTATGACATATTGCATAAAATCTGCATTGAATTTTAGGTAGAATTCAAAAATGTAATATTATATAGGGCATCCAATTTAAAATAAGCGACTTGGGGTCTATTTCTGGTATAACCGGATACGCCCAATGAATTTATATATTTTAGCAGAATAGGTCCCAAGTAATGTAGCCAGTTTCCAAAATTTCAAATAATTTTTCCTACATTCAGTTTCTGAGATATTGATCGATGCAGTTCCTGGTGGTCCACACTGTATATATAATATATATATATATATATATATATATATATATATATATATATATATATATATATATATATATATATATATATATATATATATATATATATATATATATATATATATATATATATATCATATAATTGAGAGTGCTATGAAGAACTACAAGGTAAAAGATCTTATTCACTATCATTAAACTTCTTCATTCCATTTAAAAGAAGTGAAAATAAATTTTTTATTCAGATTGTCAAGAAGTAAGCTGTGTCTGATTATGATATACATCAATGCCTTACTCTGAGGTATTATCTGTCTAACCTTCGTGAGTTTTGATGACAAAAATATTTTAGATATTGTAGTGGCAGTAAATCTCTCAAATTTAACAACGATTCCCGCTCAATCAAGAAATAAGTGAATATGAGAGATTTGAAGAATGTACTATTTTAACGCATTAGTGTGGTAACGTAGCTCATTACCGCACTTGTACTATGTCATAACAACATTTAATATAATTGACTACATGACAAAAGTAGATAAAACTGATACAAAGACATGATTACAAATAGCCATGAGGTCGATGCACACAGGTTCCTATTGAGTTCTAATACAAATTATAAAATGAATTGCGGAATTGGTGCCTGCTGAAATTTCAATTGTCGAACATTATAAAATTGATCTTTCTGTGTAACTATTTATGAACTATGCTACAACTAATTTCATAAGATTGCATTCTTTCGAAACTATTTTTACATAGTAGAATTGTGCGAATTTTAACTAAGTAACTAATTTCTTTTGTCATTAAAAATTTGAAATACCGAAAAATTAGTTTCAGTAAATGAAAGTTAATGTCAGAAAACACGTCAAAGAATTTACTGACTAAGTCTATATATAATATAAGTCATATTAGTTTAGTTTAATTTCCTTTATTGTAAATTTTTCCAACTTCTACATACCGAATTGACAGCAATCGTCTCTTTTCCATCGGACTTAGTAACTGCAACAATACAAGCTCCACAACCACCTTCATAGCACATCCTTTTGGTCCCCGTGAGGAACAATGTATGTCGGAGGTATTCATTAAGAGTTGTTTCAGGTGTTATATCACTTACGTTTACTGAAAATGATAAGTATATAAAATAATAATGATAATAATAATAAATGCTTTTATAAATTTTTATATGTTGGCCAAACCTTCCACATATCTAATGGTCTTTTTTTGGTATATCATGATCATCTTAATCAAAATTAATTTTATAGCTTTTGTCAAAATATTTTTCATTTTCTCTTTCATTACATTCACCCTTTTTTTGTTAGCTACATTGATTTCGTAATCTTATCTCTTCATCGACTTTATCTATTATTTAGTTATCATAAATTACCTTTCGAATTGTTAGATTGAACAGTCCTAGAAATTAATTAAATTATTAAAAATTTTTCATAATCAGTTAAAATTGCTCATACACCATATACAAGCACATATCTCTTGGCATTCTTCAACCATTTTTATAGCCAATTGAAAATTCATTCTTTCTACAATTTTGTGATTATTCTGTGGAATTTCATTTGATAATGGTTTGGTTGTTTTGATGTTTTTATTGTGTACAACATGCTCAAAATAATATTGTCTGTTTTCATAATATGTCTTTAAACATAAACGAATTATTATCAGTTTCTCTGAAATTATCTTCTTCATTTTCTCTTCGCGGAAACCTCGAAATAATATTGCTATTGTTTCAGGTGTTATATCACTTACGTTTACTGAAAATGAAATCAAGAAAAATAAGTTGCAAATATTTTCTAAAATACTCAAAAATAATTCACATAATCCTATTTTGTAATAAGTGGATTTGTCGAGATGCTTTTTTTATGAAAGGATATTGTTATATTGAATAGCGTATGGCCACGACTAGACGAATAAAAACAAATTTCCCAAAAATTTCATTAATTAGAAATATTAGTGCACAATTCATATAAAAAAATAGGGAATATAATATCTGAATTCTTTCTATTTGATGTGTTTGTAAACAATATTATTACCTAAATTCATTATTGTGAAGATTACAAAAGGAAATCTTCATCTATCAGCATAAAGCAGAAACGAAAAAGTTCAAACTCAAATGGATTATTAGTTATATTATTCACCACATAAAGTGAACAAGGAAAATTCTTCAATTATTTTAAAATCATCAAACAACTTTCCAAGGAAGCTGGTTATACGTATTCCGAAACGCAAAATCTGCATTCAAAATCCAACGTTGAATTATAGAAATTGTTAATTCACTCCGAGTCAAATAAGCTGCACTGATGAGATCTAATAAGATCGAAACAGCTGTATGCAGATTTTGAGTGGATGTGAATTGACCATTTCTATAATTCACCGATGGATTGTGAATGCAGATTTTGCGTTGCGGACTACGTATAACCAGCTCCTTTGGAAATTTGTTTGATAATTTTTAAATTATTAAAGAATTTTCCTTGTTCACTTTATGTAAAGTATGAAATTGACCATGGTCAACAAGTATATCTTTCATGAATTGATAGTTAAATTATTCCTAATTCTATGAATCAAAAGGGAGAAATGCAATATCTGATAAAGATTAACTGAATTTAATATTATGCAGCTCAAACAATGGAAAAAAAATATTAATGGAGATGAAAGTTTTTTATTGAAAATACTTTAGCTTCACTCGATGAAAAATGACCTTGCTCTGAACAGAATTTCATTTTAATGTTTAATCAATTCGTTCCACAATATAATTATTAGTAAAAAACTGATCAGTGATCTTTAATTCATAGCAAATGTATCATAATATGAGGATTATTTTGCATGATATTGATCCTAAAATGAGATCTGCTAAAGTCAGTATTTCGTATGTAACTCTACTGCGTTATCTCCAAATACGTGAAGTAATTTCACAGCTAAGTATTCCAAAATCTCAAGCAAAATATAGAATTCGCTATATAGTCAAGTCACCAGCCGTTTTCCCGTGGAATTTTGAGAATCAAGGTCGATTTCCTTGTAAATTGAGATTTAGGTAGTATTTATAACCTTCATCAAAATCTATAATATGCGTGCTTTTGCCTTAGGGGTGAAAGCTACCCCTTCTAGAGGATGAAAATGATTTTAATCAAAATAACATCTGAAATTGATAAACTGACTAATTCTAAGCTACTTTTGTTTCATAAAGTTTTCTTGTAAAGTTGATAATTTGCGAGTTATTAACGATTAAAACTGTGCAATTTTCATTGAAAAAACGCATGTTGCTGAACAGTTTTTTACGAATAACTCAAAAAATTTTCATTTTATTGAAAAATCTTCTGAAACAAAAATATAGCTAGTATTAGAAAGAAGATATTCGTTTTCGAATGACCTTTGTAAACCCAACAACGTCTGAGTTATTACCCGTTGAAGAATAGTTATTTTTCCAGAAACCTTAAATAATTTGAAAATAGTGAAGTTTTTGAGTGAAAGTCAAGAGTCCCTTTTCAAAGTACAAGAAGAAACCTTCAAAATTAGTTTTTACACAAAAGTCTTTTTAGAGAAATTAACTGACTTGTAACAAAAATAAAGTCACTTTTTTATTTATTTTTTTAAATTTAACACTTACTCTTTCGTCATAACCACCCTAAATGAAATCAATCGTAACCCACTTTCAGTTATTCTAACTTGAGTGTTATTAATATGATTCATGTGATTTGACCAATCTAGAATGCTTAATTTATGAAAAATTGTTGATTTAATTGAAAACCGCATTTTCATTATTTTGAAAAAAAAATGCATTTTTCTCAAATAAACCAAAAACTATTTATGATATGAAAAACTGTTTGTGTTGTTAATTGTAGGGTTTTCCTTACTAAAAATTTTGATATTTGCTTGATCCTTATATCATAAAAATTGAACGAGATATGTTGGCTCAAAGTTTGCATTCGCGTATTAATTGTGGCTCATCCAAGTCCTTTGAGGACAACCCTTTTCAAATGGAAGGTTAAAAAAAGTTTTAACCAACTGTTTAAATTTTTTATTTCGGAGCAAAATTCCGCTTCACTGGCATATTTTTCTGAAAGTTTAGAAATTGAATATCCAAACAGTGCAGATTTGATACTATTTTCTCACAGCTCCACTGAATGTGACTCAACTTCTGCCTTCTTGAATAAAGGAAAAAAAAATTTACCGACATTTCAGAAAAACGTTCGGACGTAAGAGAAAAGGCGAAGATTTTTCATAATAGTTCTTCAACGCTTGAAGATATTTCAGAAGTTGGTAGATACTGTACCGAAATATTGTATGAACTTACTGAAGACACTATACTTTAAATACATTGAAACGTGTAACAAACTTGTCTGCATACCTCGAATAAATGAGATATAACTCATTCATCAATTTAACCACTAAAAAAAAAGATGTTAGATTTTCATCTCTTGTCCCAACTGTTGGTGCTTTCAATGAGCACATAATATGGCTGGGTAATAAAAATATTAATTATTTTGATTGGGGTTGGATTGAAATTGACGGAATCTTGCATCCAATCAAAACTCAAAATGTACCGGCACCTGAGGCGCTTTTGCAAATGACATTTTGTTATTGCACAAAGCAATGCGGTTCAACGTGCGGTTATCGACGATTAGGCCTCTTTTGCAATGAAAGGTGCAGAACCTGCAGTGAAGACACTTGTCTAAACAGGACACCAGTTTTAGACCAAGAGGAAGATGTGGATACCGAGAGTGACGAGGAAACGAAAAACTATATTCAGTGCGTATAAATTTTTTTTTCAAAATAATTTCCTCTCAATTTAACTGCAAAAAAACCGCAAAATTTTGATTCTCAAAATTCCACGGTTTCACAGCTTTTTACCGCTGGTGACTGCATTAATAAATACTGATGAAAGTCAAGGAAAACTAAAATTTTCATTCGGAATATGTGTATTTCTTTTATAAATGGCGCTCACCTCTTGAAGAGAGGCAGCGAGGGTCTCTAACAGGCAGCGACACGTATGGGCAGTAAGCTCGCGTCACACGAACGTGAAGTGCGTATCTCCGTATTTGCCCGATCTGATCTAATCTTCGGTCCGATTTTCTCGTCGGTAAGTCCAAAATTTTAATACTTATTCAATTATTGATATGACTTTTCCTGTTGCAGAACTATTCCATATTATGATAATGTATTCAATTTTGAAAAATTGTTTATGAATGTTTTTAAATACCTGACCGCCATTACCTCTTGTCTGTGCGCCAAGAAAGTTCTTCAGATAGTGAAGATGAAGAGCACCTTTGCATTGACAAAATGATGACAAAATGAATGTAGTTGATGAAGACTATCGAGATGTGTTATCGCCATACCACCTGATTCGGCAGTTGGATATATTTTGATTCATTTACCTAACGATAGAGTCTCAGCATTTCTATTTGTGATTACCTCTAATAATCATAATAATTGAAGTTTATTTGATATTGATGATTATACTACTTTTTTAAAAATATATAAGGCTGCTTCCACGTACACAAATAGATGCTAATTTGTGGTAGTAGATTTTAGCTTATTGTATAAGGTTGGTCCCATGTACACTAGTGTGATGAAAATGGATCTCACTAGATATATTTCCAAAAACATGATTGAGCGTCATTGCCCATAACCCATCATAAGCCTGAGCGGCATTAGCCAAAGTCAAGGGCAATGGCGCTCAAACTTAATATTTTATAACGTTTTCCTTATACTTATGAGTCATAGATCAGTACGTTTGGTGTTGAAACATTGATTGCTGAATATTTTTTCAAATTTTGAAATAAAATTAATATTTTGCAATGTACAGCGTATTTTCGTTAAGTGAACGCCAGTCCCCCTCGATACCCTAATAATGTATTTAATCTGTCATCAGTACGCGATGCACTTCTGCGAATTTTTTTTCACAATAGAGGGTTGCAATTTGGTACGTGGACTATGTATTTTTCAAAATATAATTTTATCGGTTAGAATCGCATCTCGACGCGATGCATTTCGCGCGAAAAATACGACCTAAGTGATGGAGCTCTGCTGCTCACGCCTTTTTTACTAAGATATTGTTGAATCTATGACGCTGCGTTCTACCACAAGGTGGCTTCATCAGATAGAACTGAATACTGATGTAGCCACCGTCTGGTGTAACGCCACGTCATAGATTCAATTATTGTAATCGCTAAAATCAGAAATACGTTTTTCTAATTTCATGATAATATATTTTAATAATAACCAGAAAGTAATTTTTATTTTCTCACAAGGGACCTACAATTTAACACTGGTTCCAAAAGGACAGTGGGCTTCAATCTATGTCATTGCCAGTTTATACAAATTCTTTAAACTATTAAATCTCATGAGATATATACCAATATCAAGGTTGTAGTCTAACCCACGATCCTCTACGC
Organism: Cynegetis impunctata; assembly: GCA_030704885.1. Classification (NCBI taxonomy): domain Eukaryota; kingdom Metazoa; phylum Arthropoda; class Insecta; order Coleoptera; family Coccinellidae; genus Cynegetis; species Cynegetis impunctata. Next base: position 469,055 of record JARQZK010002889.1, read on the forward strand.
ATACGATTAACTGTACAGAGTGGTCCAAATTGGACACTTTTGATAGGAAACACCAATTTCTAGAGGAGTTAGAGAAAAACTAGCGTACATGCTACGAGGTCGATTTTTGTGAGAAAATGAATGCCAAAAACCGCACATTCATATCTCGACTTGTTCGAAAGATACAAGGTGTTTTTCAATTTTGTGCATTTCTGACCCAACCCCGTAACTTGTTTATTCTTGTATATTTCTTATTTCTGTGAAAATATTCTTCAGGCACTTTTTTGAAAGGAATCCAATGGTGTTCCTAGTTTTTCATCAAAAAATATGGTTTAGAAGCTATGATAAACTTGTAATTTTTCTTATGGACCAGCCTGTATTTTTTTACATATTCGTGTTTGAAATAAAATTCTCGTTTCAAATATATATAATAGTTGCTACTTTTCTTTGAAAACATTCATTTTGTGGCAGTTCTCGAATTATTTTAGATATATTTTCAAAATCTGGGTTGCCATGCCTGAATATGAAACAAATTACCTTAGCAACTACAGTCTATGCGTACTGTCAAACAATTATTATTAAATGCAGTTTGCTTCACAAGTTTAGTGTGCTTCTTTGAACTGAGTTTTGAACTTACTAGAATATTTATCTGCATGTCAATTCAAAATGTATGAAAGTACGAAAAATATGATATGCTAAAGTGTAATCACATGAAGATGCTCAGGCTGCTTAATCTTTACTTTGACCGATATCCTGAAAGGAGACAACCGTTTCGGGATATTATGTTCACTAGATTGTAGCAAAACCTAGTTGATTACGGTTCTTTTTCAAAACCAAGGACAAAAGTTCACGAAGCCAGTAAGTAATAGAGATAGAGAGTTAGAAGAAATAACGGTTTTGGGGGAAATACAAAAGCAACCCAATATTTCACTTCGCAAAATCTAGTTGAATACAGGTATTCCAAAGACTACAACAATGCGAATTCTAAATAAAAATAAATTCAAACCGTATCAAAACTTTGGACAGAACATCATATGGACTGATGAAGCATGCGTTAGCAACTCTTTCTACAATAGGACTTTGGAAAATCCACATATTATGGTGGAGACACAAAATCAAGGCCGATACAGTTTCAGTGTTTGGGTCGGTAGGTTTAGAGGAAGGTTTATCGGTCCCTATATCTGTGAGGGTAACCTTACAGCAGCGGGATATTTGTAAATATTGCGGGAATTTGTTGAACCAATAATGGATGATTTGCCATTACAACAAATTGGAGAATACTTCCAACAAGACAAGGCACCGTGTCATAACGCACACATCATAACGGCGTATTCAAACGAAATATTTACGGACAATAATTTGCTTGGCAACCGGGGTCCTGTTCATTGGGCGGCAAGATCCCCCGATCTTACGCCTCCAGATTTTTACCTCTGGGGAAGAATAAAGGACTTCACATTCTGATTCCCGAGAAGCGTTGGAAGCAGCAGTGCGACATGCCTTTCGTTCAATACCTGCGATAGAATTGATTAATGCTGCCAATAATGTTAGGAAGCGAAGTCATGTTTTGATTTAAATGGTGCTCAATTCGAACACATGTTGTAAATAGTTTTAAAATATTGTTGTACTTGTTATTCTATCTTTTGATTAAATTAATGAGTTATTACAAAATAGGCACTAATTATTCCTTTTAACAGCTGTTATGTAAAACTATTTTGTTTCGTATTTAGGCATGGCTACCCAGATTTTGAAAATTCATCTAACATAATTCATAAACAGGCACAAAATGAATGTTTTCAAAGAAAAGTAGCAACTATTATATATATTTGAAACGAGAATTTCATTTCAAACACGAATATGTATAAAAATAGAGGGTGGTCCATTAGAAAAAATACAAGTTTATGTCATAGCTTCCAAACCATATGTTTCGATGAGAAACTAGGAACACCATTGGATTCCTTTCAAAAAAGTGCCTCAAGAATGTTTTCACAGAAATAAGAAATATTCAAAAATAAACAAGTTACGGGGTTGGGTCAGAAATGCACAAAATTGAAAAACACCTTGTATCTTTCGAACAAGTCAAGATATCAATGTGCGGTTTTCGGCATTCATTTTCTTACAAAAATCGACCTCGTAGCATGTAGGCTAGTTTTTCTCTAACTCCTCTAGAAATTGGTGTTTCCTATCAAAAGTGTCCAATTTGGACCACTCTGTACAGCTGGCTTACGGAGACGTCTAATTCAAATTTCAATTTAACTTGGAAATAATAAATACAACAAGTGAGAACGTTACAATCTACAGATATTTTATTATGTTTTTAATTATGGCTAATTTATTCAGGATGCAAAATTTATACGGCTTTTTAGTCTTGCTTTCTATAAATTTTATAAGTTATTATAATTGAATATATTTGGTGGTAAATTTGAGGAGATGTTTGGTATAATATTTGTTTTTGATAATTAGTTTATTATATCATGATTTATGCATTTCTATAGTATAATTTTTTCAGGTAATAGAGAAATAACACATAGAAAGAAGGAAATTTCAGGGATTTATGAAGTGATATAAGTGTAACAGTAGGTACTTACCAGTATGTTCTTTGCCCTGAATATGGAATTTGATAGAATCTAATCTGGAAATGATGTTAACATTTTTATTTATACGATCACCCCAAATCCAAGTGAACATTATATTCAAGTTCAAATTTCAATTTGATCGAAAGGAGTTTTCAATGATATGGAAGAACTGAAAATTTTACCTATATCAATTCAGAAGTTTTATATTATCTCAGAATGTAAATAATGAAAAATGTTTCTCATTGTCCTATTTTGCTCAATGCCATAGAAACTTTGGACTGCCTATTTACTTAATTCGTAGTATGTTCACTTAAGTATGTTGATGTATACTCATTCTGAATATACTGATGAATATTATCAGACATATTCATAGTTGAATATTGTTTTTTTTTCAAATAATCTCTGTTGTATCTTTTTACCAACTGACCAATTTAAGTTAAAAATTTGATTCAGATTATATCAATATACAGAATCATTTTGGAAAATTAAGTGACAACACTCCATGAATAGCACAGAAAATCACTATTTGTTTATCTCATTACTAGTGAGAGGCTCCCCCTCCTATTAAATAGATCCGTGAAAACTATAGATCGATGAAAATATAGTTTCCCGAACCACGATGATTGCAACGCCTGATCCTGCCTCTGTCGAACGGTACGCGACGCGTCAAGTGCTGAGCCCGTCCCTGCCTCTGTCGAACGGGCGCGCCATCTGCTCAGTGTCAACCTGTAGTTTGTGCGGAATGGGTAGAATACTACTATACTCCGCCGTGCCGAAACTTCTCGATAGAATTCAACCCGTCCAACTGTCGGCTCGAAAGGCGGTCACGTGAATTCTAGTCCATGGGAAGCGAAAATAGTTCTTAAGTGTCCGGAATGCATCCGTTTTCGCGAATTTCGGAGAAACGTCAAACTTTAAACGTTCGATATCGAAAATCGGCGTCTCGGATCGAGGCGAGACGTAGCCTAAGCACTACGGAAAGGACGTGGGAGATCGACGGGGCCCTTCGGGCCCCTCGATTCGGGGCCGATCTCCTTATCTCGGCTTCGTAAGTTTGCCAAAATGCGGCCTTCGGCCGCCACCATTTTGGGAAGTCGAATTTGGCGAAGTAATTATTTATTTAGTATTATATACTAGTGGGAGGCTCCCCCGCCTATTAAATAGATCCGTGAAAACTATAGATCGATGAAAATATAGTTTCCCGAACCACGATGAGTGCAAAGCCTGTCCCTGCCTCTGTCGAACGGTACGCGACGCGTCAAGTGCTGAGCCCGTCCCTGCCTCTGTCGAACGGGCGCGCCATCTGCTCGGTGTCAACCTGTAGTTTGTGCGGAATGGGTAGAATACTACTATACTCCGCCGTGCCGAAACTTCTCGATAGAATTCAACCCGTCCAACTGTCGGCTCGAAAGGCGGTCACGTGAATTCTAGTCCATGGGAAGCGAAAATAGTTCCTAAGTGTCCGGAATGCATCCGTTTTCGCGAATTTCGGAGAAACGTCAAACTTTAAACGTTCGATATCGAAAATCGGCGTCTCGGACCGAGGCGAGACGTAGCCTAAGCACTACGGAAAGGACGTGGGAGATCGACGGGGCCCTTCGGGCCCCTCGATTCGGGGCCGATCTCCTTATCTCGGCTTCGTAAGTTTGCCAAAATGCGGCCTTCGGCCGCCACCATTTTGGGAAGTCGAATTTGGCGAAGTAATTATTTATTTAGTATTATATACTAGTGGGAGGCTCCCCCGCCTATTAAATAGATCCGTGAAAACTATAGATCGATGAAAATATAGTTTCCCGAACCACGATGAGTGCAAAGCCTGTCCCTGCCTCTGTCGAACGGTACGCGACGCGTCAAGTGCTGAGCCCGTCCCTGCCTCTGTCGAACGGGCGCGCCATCTGCTCAGTGTCAACCTGTAGTTTGTGCGGAATGGGTAGAATACTACTATACTCCGCCGTGCCGAAACTTCTCGATAGAATTCGACCCGTCCAACTGTCGGCTCGAAAGGCGGTCACGTGAATTCTAGTCCATGGGAAGCGAAAATAGTTCTTAAGTGTCCGGAATGCATCCGTTTTCGCGAATTTCGGAGAAACGTCAAACTTTAAACGTTCGATATCGAAAATCTGCGTCTCGGATCGAGGCGAGACGTAGCCTAAGCACTACGGAAAGGACGTGGGAGATCGACGGGGCCCTTCGGGCTCCTCGATTCGAGGCCGATCTCCTTATCTCGGCTTCGTAAGTTTGCCAAAATGCGGCCTTCGGCCGCCTCCATTTTGGGAAGTCGAATTTGGCGAAGTAATTATTTATTTAGTATTATATACTAGTGGAAGGCTCCCCCGCCTATTAAATAGATCCGTGAAAACTATAGATCGATGAAAATATAGTTTCCCGAACCACGATGAGTGCAAAGCCTGTCCCTGCCTCTGTCGAACGGTACGCGACGCGTCAAGTGCTGAGCCCGTCCCTGCCTCTGTCGAACGGGCGCGCCATCTGCTCAGTGTCAACCTGTAGTTTGTGCGGAATGGGTAGAATACTACTATACTCCGCCGTGCCGAAACTTCTCGATAGAATTCGACCCGTCCAACTGTCGGCTCGAAAGGCGGTCACGTGAATTCTAGTCCATGGGAAGCGAAAATAGTTCTTAATTGTCCGGAATGCATCCGTTTTCGCGAATTTCGGAGAAACGTCAAACTTTAAACGTTCGATATCGAAAATCGGCGTCTCGGATCGAGGCGAGACGTAGCCTACGCACTACGGAAAGGACGTGGGAGATCGACGGGGCCCTTCGGGCCCCTCGATTCGGGGCCGATCTCCTTATCTCGGCTTCGTAAGTTTGCCAAAATGCGGCCTTCGGCCGCCACCATTTTGGGAAGTCGAATTTGGCGAAGTAATTATTTATTTAGTATTATATACTAGTGGGAGGCTCCCCCGCCTATTAAATAGATCCGTGAAAACTATAGATCGATGAAAATATAGTTTCCCGAACCACGATGAGTGCAAAGCCTGTCCCTGCCTCTGTCGAACGGTACGCGACGCGTCAAGTGCTGAGCCCGTCCCTGCCTCTGTCGAACGGGCGCGCCATCTGCTCAGTGTCAACCTGTAGTTTGTGCGGAATGGGTAGAATACTACTATACTCCGCCGTGCCGAAACTTCTCGATAGAATTCGACCCGTCCAACTGTCGGCTCGAAAGGCGGTCACGTGAATTCTAGTCCATGGGAAGCGAAAATAGTTCTTAATTGTCCAGAATGCATCCGTTTTCGCGAATTTCGGAGGAGAAACGTCAAACTTTAAACGTTTCGATATCGAAAATCGGCGTCTCGGATCGAGGCGAGACGTAGCCTAAGCACTACGGAAAGGACGTGGGAGATCGACGGGGCCCTTCGGGCCCCTCGATTCGGGGCCGATCTCCTTATCTCGGCTTCGTAAGTTTGCCAAAATGCGGCCTTCGGCCGCCACCATTTTGGGAAGTCGAATTTGGCGAAGTAATTATTTATTTAGTATTATATACTAGTGGGAGGCTCCCCCGCCTATTAAATAGATCCGTGAAAACTATAGATCGATGAAAATATAGTTTCCCGAACCACGATGAGTGCAAAGCCTGTCCCTGCCTCTGTCGAACGGTACGCGACGCGTCAAGTGCTGAGCCCGTCCCTGCCTCTGTCGAACGGGCGCGCCATCTGCTCAGTGTCAACCTGTAGTTTGTGCGGAATGGGTAGAATACTACTATACTCCGCCGTGCCGAAACTTCTCGATAGAATTCGACCCGTCCAACTGTCGGCTCGAAAGGCGGTCACGTGAATTCTAGTCCATGGGAAGCGAAAATAGTTCTTAATTGTCCGGAATGCATCCGTTTTCGCGAATTTCGGAGAAACGTCAAACTTTAAACGTTCGATATCGAAAATCGGCGTCTCGGATCGAGGCGAGACGTAGCCTAAGCACTACGGAAAGGACGTGGGAGATCGACGGGGCCCTTCGGGCCCCTTGATTCGGGGCCGATCTCCTTATCTCGGCTTCGTAAGTTTGCCAAAATGCGGCCTTCAGCCGCCTCCATTTTGGGAAGTCGAATTTGGCGAAGTAATTATTTATTTAGTATTATATACTAGTGGGAGGCTCCCCCGCCTATTAAATAGATCCGTGAAAACTATAGATCGATGAAAATATAGTTTCCCGAACCACGATGAGTGCAAAGCCTGTCCCTGCCTCTGTCGAACGGTACGCGACGCGTCAAGTGCTGAGCCCGTCCCTGCCTCTGTCGAACGGGCGCGCCATCTGCTCAGTGTCAACCTGTAGTTTGTGCGGAATGGGTAGAATACTACTATACTCCGCCGTGCCGAAACTTCTCGATAGAATTCGACCCGTCCAACTGTCGGCTCGAAAGGCGGTCACGTGAATTCTAGTCCATGGGAAGCGAAAATAGTTCTTAATTGTCCGGAATGCATCCGTTTTCGCGACTTTCGGAGAAACGTCAAACTTTAAACGTTCGATATCGAAAATCGGCGTCTCGGATCGAGGCGAGACGTAGCCTAAGCACCACGGAAAGGACGTGGGCGATCGACGGGGCCCTTCGGGCCCCGCGATTCGGGGCCGATCTCCTTATCTCGGCTTCGTAAGTTTGCCAAAATGCGGCCTTCGGCCGCCTGCATTTTGGGAAGTCGAATTTGGCGAAGCAATTATTTATTTAGTATTATATATAATCTTCATCGGATTTATGATATGCATATGTAAAATAATACATTTCATTGAATTTCATTACATTATTCAGAGAATAAATTCCAATTCAATATTATTCAGATCATTCTATAATTCTATTTTCAGTAATTGAATTAAATTTTACAAAAATTTTTGCTGGAAAACTTTTTGACAATGTATCAATAAAAAACAATTATAAATAATATTCGAGGCTTCTAGAGAAAACAATAAAAATTTCAGTTGTGGATTAGTTCAAGAAAACTCATTTTCAATACAAATAGAACGTGAAATAAAAATCATATTATCCTTTGAGCTCATATTTCTTTCGTGAACATGGCGGGAGTCATTAGAACAAGGTCTCCGCTATCTTCATGCATATATGTGAGAGGTCTAGAGTTCAATATTGACTCACAATCACAGAGAATGGTAGATGACTCTTCATAGGTGAGGCTGGCTTTACCCAGAACTTTCCGAAGAAGATCTTTAATGATTCCAATCAATCTCTCCCACCAACCGCCCCACCACGAAACTGTTGGAGGATTGAATTTCCAGGCTATTCTTTCGGCAGTGCTATGAACGGTTATCATTTTCCAATCTAACTGTGAAAAAGCATTTTCGGCACCAACAAAATTCGTGCCATTATCACTATAGACCGTTGACGGTCTCCCTCTTCTCGCCACAAATCTTCTGAATGATTGCAAAAAGACATCTGTGGAAAGTGACGATAAAAGCTCTAAATGAACAGCTCGATAAATGGCACAAGTGAACAGGCATATCCACACTTTTTCCCCATTTCTAATATACAAAGGACCAGCCAAATCCACACCGATGACTTCGAATATGTGGGCTTGACGTACTCTATTTTCAGGCAGTGGCACTGGGGAAACCTTTAGCTGTTTGGCGTTGAATCTACGGCATATTGTGCACTTCGAGATGATAGATTTAACTGATTTTCTTCCTCTGATGATCCAGAACCTCTCCCGCAAAAGACTGAGTAAACTTTGAGCACCAACATGCAATGATTTCACATGTGTTTCGTAGATTAGTTTATTCACAACTGGATGTTTGGATGGCAGGATAATTGGACAGCAAAAATCAGGAAAATCGTCTCTTCTAGAAACCTTGGATTTTATTCTGATGATACCATTATCATCGATGAAAGAACAGAAACTCTTCAACTGAGTATCATTGAGTCCATTGAAAGCGTCATTCTGCACCAACTTCATGACGCGCTTCTCTGCCGAAACAACTTCAGTGATAGTCCGGGGAAGTAAGTATATAGAGAGGAAAAATTAAAAAATAGGGGTCATAAGTTTTTTTAAGTAAGTACACTGACCCCTCATCGCTTTCCTAAATTTCTGACCAAATCCCGTGAAATTATTTATGATACGCTTATCTGAAATGATACGTTTTCTTGAATTTCATAACGATATTTTCACAATGAATTAATATCAGTTATATATCAGATCATTCCACTCTCCTGTTTTCAGTAATAAAATCAAAAGGTCCGAAAATATTTACTAGAAAAATTTTTTGAGAGTGTACCAATGAAATACAATTTTCAAGGCTCGTAGAAGAATCAATGAAAACTCATTTTCAGCACAAAATTTAACTTGAATAAATCATCCAACTTGAAATAACATGCTTACTTCACTTAGCCCATTATGAAACTTTGAAAAGTACCTTGACTAACCTAGCACTATGATGATTTGTAAAGGTCTAATTTGTTTCTGACGTCTATACAATTTATTTAACTCACTTATTACTCAGAGCTAAATTTCAGAACAAAGGAATTGTTTTATCAGATAACGCCCCTTGCACTGATAAACTAAGCTAATTGATTGTATTTTATCCAAACAATGAAATTCCAGAGTAGCGATCGAAGTCGAAAATAGTTTCTTATTGAATAGGATTTATTTACAATTGTGCTAGAATTTCTCTTATTCCTCTTGAACTTGTGCTCAGTTATTTTGAAGATAATGGCTCATGTTACAACAAAATATTACCCTATACATAATTGAAGGAGTTTCTGAGATGCATGCTGTAACAAGTGACAATATCTATCTGTATTCACATTTTTCCAAGAATTATAGTATTATTAATGAAGAATAAATTTTGTTTCAAGGCAGATATTATATTTCTATTATAAATTTCAAAATAACGAGTAAAAAATCCAGAAATATTTCAGAGTAGACTAAAATCAAAATAAAAATATTATTTGATCTGAACGATCTCACTAAAATTCTTTGAAATAATTTTTAATTCCATAATTTCATCATACAGTATCAAAAATGTTGCGATAATATTAAATATTCACTTTTTGAAAATTTTCACTCTACATGATCAGAGATTGTCGTAGCCAGATTTCCTTTAAAGTCATTCAGCATGCGATTATCATCAGTAAAAGGATATAATTATCAATTTGTTTTCAGTTTGAAGAAATCGACTCAAAGCAAGTAACAGAAAAATCAATAAGAACCTTTAGAATTGAACTGCAGCTGATTACCTTTGAAAAACTACTTTGTGAGTGAGAAATTCAACGGGATAAAATCCAATATTTAGAATTAAGGATAGGTACTACACATGGTGTAAGCTAAAATTTTTAGTAATATGTGTGACATGTTTGGATACACTGTACCATTGTCAAATGCAAGGAGTAATTAAATCTACAAATACAATGTGTAATATTATATATAAACTGAGAACCACGTTTTGTTTGAAAAAAATACTAAACACAGGCGTTGAAGATTATCCCTAACTCAATATCAGAAGTACTGTGCAGGTAGCATATTATATAGTTAACAAAGTCAAGAGAAGAGATAAATTTACTTATAGTTATTTACGATACAAATGAGTTAACAGCATCATTAAGATACGCGTGTGAAAGTTGCACAACGAGTGCGTAGCACGAGTTGTGTAACCACACAAGTGTCTTAATGGGGTTAACTCGCGTTTATTGTACAATATTTTATCTACTCCTAACCGGGATACTTATTTTTATACGATTCATTTTTATTATAATTAATTTTACCTTAATACCTTTGTTCAAATAAGTACCTGAAACACCATGCATGGCAATGTCAATTTGATATTAAATAATATTGATGTCACTTTTTAGTTAAGTTTATTAAACTTGTATTCAGTAGGTATTGCAAAATAAATGTTCTACAAACTTTTTATTTTATTTTGGTAGTCATCTAAAGAGAGAGTGCGATAATAAAAATGCGTGAGTTAAAAAGCTCGTAACTCACTCAAAACGCGTGCGGTAAGAGCTTCTTAACTCACTGGAGTAGATAAAATCTAATAAGTAATTTATATGCCTATTAATTTCCAAAAATTCAATTCTAGGTTCACAGTTTGTATATTAATATATTATATTTCACTTTGTAATAAAAAATACATTTAGTTTCTGTTATATCTGACGATGGTACACTCTGCCGAAACGAATTGTGAAAATTGCATATATTATATTTTATTCATTGATATTTAATGAGTTTAAATAACTGCTCTATATCGAATTGTTGCCATGATATAAATCTGAATATGGTATACTTACTAAACCTCACAGATTTATTCCGTATGTTTATCAAATTTCACGTAAATTCACTACTGCTAATGTAAATCACTTTCACTCGTTTTAATGGAATTAAATGAATACCTCAATTATTGGCAATACCAATATTATAAGGAAATTATATTCAAATTCTATATTCTTCATAAATTAACACCTTTCGATGCAATACGAAAACAAGTTGCTCAAACGTCGACAGGAAATAATTCATGAGAAATTCTCTTCTAGAAATGAAACTACTAACATAATAGATTATATTGAAAACTACTCTCCTACCAATGAAGCGAAGCTGCTCGTGTAATGGAATGAATAGGAAGTAACTGTGCTTGTGTCATATTAAACAATTAATTCTCGCTCAACGTTTCGAAAAATTTAACCATTTATAAGTGTAAGTAATCGAGAACTTTGGTGGTGTTTTGAATAATTTGAATGCCGAAGATATTCTTGAACATTGACAGTTCAAATTACAATTATTTTAATACTAAAATTATTAGGATATTTGGACTATTTTCGAATCCATTACAGAAATTGTTCAGGTATATAATAGTAATGTTCATTAATTTCTGAATGAGTAAACACAAATAAAGATTATAAAAACTATATCGCAGCGAGCTGCATTAGAAGAGTAGGTTTTCATAACGTATCCGGTTTCAAAAATATATTCATTAAATTATGATTTTTTTTCCAAAATCAAAAAAAAATGCGCCCTCTAATGTGTAAACAATAATTATTTCGTCCCCGGGGGATCAACCCCCAACCAATTCGTAAGAAAACCAATCACATCCACGGTATCATACGAAACTACGTACTTACAAACATTCTACTCTATTTCTGTAAAATTGCATCCTCTATCATGTAAACAAGATTTATTTCCTCCTACGGGGGTCAACCCTCCAACAAATTCATATAGAAATAAATAGCATCCAAGATATCGTGCAAAACTACCTACCTACAAAGTTTCAACCCTATGGTACCAAAATTGCGCCTTCTGTCGTGCAAACAAGATTTATTTCCATGGGGGTCAACCGCCCAACCAATTCGCATTAAAACCTAATCCGTTCAATATATCATACGAAACTACCGACTCTCAAACTTTCAATCCTATTGCTTCAAAATTACGCCCCTCATCATGTAAACAAGATTTATTTCTTCAACCAAGAGGTCAACCCCTCAACTAATTCGAACCAAAACTAATCCCATTCAAGATATCATACAAAATACCAAGATACAAACTTTCAACCCTATTGCTACAAAATTGCGACCTTTATCGAGTATTTATTTCGAGATTTATTTTTCCCCCAGGGGGTCAAGCCCTCAACCAATTCGAACCAAAAATCCCATCCAAGATATTATACGAAACTACTTATTTACAAATTTTCAACCCTATTGCTTCAAAATTGCGCCCGTTATCGTGTAAACAATATTTATTTTCCCCTCAGGGGGGTCAACTCCCCAACCAATTCGAACCAAAAACAATCCCATCCAAGATATCATACGAAACTACCTATTTACAAACTTTCAACCCTATTGCTTCATAATTGCGCCCGTTATCGTGTAAACGATGCTAAAATACATATATATATATATATATATATATATATATATATATATATATATATATATATATATATATATATATATATATATATATATATATATATAATATCATGATAATTATTATATAATATTATTTTTTTTTTTTTTATATAAATAATTAACAAAAAAAAAAAATAAAAATAAATATATATATATATATATATATATATATATATATATATATATATATATATATAAATATATGAAATTGAGTCATAAAAAGTCATGAAACGAAAAACTATATTGGTCCTTGGTTCAACTTTGCTTATCGCACCCATTTTTCAAAGTGAAAACCTGCTAAAACTCACGAAACAAGCACAACCAACCAATAAATATTAATGATATCTTCGAAGGTACATTCATCCAAAATTTAGGTGTAAAATGAAAATATTTTGTATGAGTAATATATATTTGATCATTCAACAAACAATACAAAATATGTCCGTGATTCTACAAAAAGATACAACAAGGCCCATAATATAATCATAATAAATCAACAAATCAAGAAGTATGAACGTATTCAAGCATCTATTATATCCGCAATTCATTTACGTTTTCAATCAAGAATCCAAAACTTCATTAGTTTTTGAAATGTTCAAATAAGCAAAATCCTTGAATTGGTATTTGATGGAATTGAAGACTTGTGGAGCGAGAAATTGATGCGACTGCGACCTACCGATTTACTTATTTTATTCAAAAGGATAATTCTCCCTCTATTTCAGGTAAGGTAGATGTTGATATTGATCCCAGCTAAAGCAGAATGTTTTCTCTTAGATACATCTAAATGAAAAAAGATCAACTATCTCAAATCCAATACACCGGAATCCGTAAAAAGTACATCTGTCCATCAATGATAATATGTCTTGTTATCAATAATTTTTATCCATTTTTGTGTTACATCCAATTTTTTTAGATACAGGCTTACTCTTCCCTATAACATTATTTCATAAGATAGATGGGGCTGCAACAATACAAGATATACCAATTTCACAATATTTGTTCCGCTGAAACTTAAATCTGGGATCTCAGTGTGCATACCAGGTTTTCGATGTGGTAGTCCATCTGAGTTGTCAATCAAAATATATACTCAATTATCTAATTTTTGTAACTTTTTTTTTTCATATTGTGAAAATCGTCGTTACAATTTATATTTAAATATAGAAAGATAGGCAAAGTTCTTATGCTATTCGAGAAATGTAAATATTTTGTTGTATCTTCATTCAGCATTAATAATTTTGAATCCAAAAATTGAAATAAACCTGAAATATCTCTACCCCAATTCCTTCATCTCCCTGGAACGATGATGCTGTATCATCCGCAAACGAAACCGTATGCCTTCAGTCGATATAGAATAAACAGAATTGATGTAAGCAATAAATAAAACAGATTTCAAATAGAAATGAAATGATCTTTCAATTAAAGATATTCTCAGTTCGTGATGAAACGGCGATATGATATTTTCCAAATTCTAAATTGCTCACACGTTCAAAGGAAGAAAAAAGATAATACGCGTGAAAAGTATAGTAAAGCCTTCTTTATTTGCAGTCGAGAAGAGAGTTTTTTACGAAACATAATCAGTGATTCAATCTTGTGGGATTCTGAATAACGGATTCGCATTTTATGTCCTATTTTTTTCTAAAATAATAGACTATTGCATCGTGTGAAAGTCAACAGTAGGTATGAGAGTGGTTTTTATATTCTCAGTTGCGGTACAAAATTTTTAAACATAGGGTGAATTGAATCAAAATCGAAATCAAGATTCAGCGTTGAGGGGCTTTCAGAGGTGGGTATATGGAGCTAAGAAAAATCAACAAGCCTTACAATTTAGTCAGATGATTAAAACCTTCTACGTGGATATTATATCAGGATACCTAGTCGTACTTTTGACAGTATAAACTTTTTCCCTTATCGTCGCCATTATTTTGTAGAGATTCACAATTTTTGCACACCTTCACAATTCATCCATAATGAGTTAAAGGAATGAAATTTCATACATGGAATGAGTTGATGTTAGAAAAGTAGCTCTCAACAATTTTCTTGAACCGTCCTTATTTCAATGTAGAAATTACACGTTTCTTCGTTGTTTTTAAGTTTTTGTATTGTCTCCACAACTCCTCCAGATTGAGTAAGGGTGTGAAAAATTTGTATAAAAAGAAACAAAAGTGAGGATAAAACCTAAGTGACTGCTGCTCACGTGTTTTTTTACGGTGCATTACGTTCATATACTTGCTTGATTTGCGCTAGAGTGAAATAACATAACATATCGTCAATAGGTGTGCCTACATAGTTTGCAAGGAAATCCCTGTTACAACCATTTGAACTTGTAGAAATGCTCACTAGATGGTGGAATATACATTTTATTTCTTACCAATCTTACGAGAAGATCTTTTATTGTTATTATGAAAATAGACCGGAAATAGGGATAACTTTACTTGTATTTTTATTAGTATTCTATTACAAGAAATATGTGTCAATACAAAAAAATATTATTAAATTTATTTTTTGTTCCATATCTATATTTTCCATCGGATTCGACATTGGCCCACTTCAGAAACTGCTCGAGTATTTAAGAATATCAGTATCGAAACAATCACCTTTATATACTATTCAAACTCTACATATTCTGAAAACCTTGGATCCCGATTCTTGAAGAACTCATTTCTTTATTAGAGATTGGTTTCGATAGTCACTATACCTACCCTACCACAACGTGATACTCAGCATACTACATGTTGGTGAGTTCCATGATATTTTCAATATATGGTAATTGTTAAATAAACAAAAATATGCCTATCACAATATATACTGAGTTTTTTGTCATGAGCTGTCATGATAACTGGAGAAGCTATTGGCCTCAATTTAGAATACGAGACAATCATTTTGGAAAATGGAGATCACTTGAACACATTATTCCTCGAGGTTAGATATCAATTATTGATATATTCTCTTACAAATGGGTTAACAACCTGAAAATATTTATGTCTATTAGGAATATAATAATGGAACGAGAACCAATAAAGTATTTTTATTTTGATCATGAACCTCATAAAATATACATATAATTCGATAAAAAATTATTCTGCGATTATCTTGAACATCAACTACTCCCCTACTCATTAAACTATTAAACTATTATGAATTCATTATATAAACTAGATAATTCAAAACATGATTGAACGAATACATAAGGGCATACTTAGAATATATTGTGAATACATCTTCAATAATGATCACTTCAATCTAGATTGCCTACTCACAATTTAAAGTGAATATTTTTCAAAATTATTCAGACTGTTCATGAATGTATTCTCTACAGTTGTTGGGCCATCTAAAAAAAAATCGAAAAATAAAATTAGAATAATTTCAATGAAATAAAAAAAATACATAAAATAACGAAAAACTTCGAGAAAGTCTTTTAGTTTTGAATAACTTCAATAAAAAAATCTACTGCAAGAATCCAAAACTACATATTTGAAGGTGAAGATTTTTGTGCAGGATTTGTATTATCAATATTAATTATTTTTCCAATACTATTTCTTAAATTGTTCAAGAAGATTCTACGTAGAACTAGCTCGAATATCTAAAATAAAATATGTTTGAACTAAATTCAATATCTAATGTATGTAATAACCATTAAATGAATCACTGGTTGGTAACAATTTTTACAATATATTTGAAAGAATAACTGCATAAATAGCTGTATATTAATTCTCATTAACAACTACTTCGAATAATCATACTGATCATTAGTAGTACATCAACAGGGCTAATAATTTGTGATTCTGCTCAATCTATAAAACTTGATTGAACAATTTCTTATATTCGCTCGGTAAATATGGGGTTTCACTCTATGTATAATTTCAACATCACTATCAAAACACAATAGCTACACAAAACAATTTTTATATGATTGCAAAACATATTAACTAAATGAAAAGTGAGGAATTGAAACCTAGAAATTTTTTGATTATGCGTATACATTTTTTCATATATCAAAATTATTTAAACCATTTAGAAGTTACCCAACTATTACTTACCAAAAAAGAAGTACTTTGACTTCGTAGAATCAGCATCACTTCTTGCTGAAGCCACTGCGTTACGAATTGCCAAAGGAACGCTAACAGCAAGACATAATGGAGGCTCACCCACGGCTTAAATAGACAACATAAATTGTTTATATTGAATCAAGATCTGAAATGTTATTTTTTTCAATTATCATAGCATTGTCCGGAAAGTCCGTGCCAATTTTCAGGAAACATTTAAACGTAGAAGATTTACAGCTATATCTGAACGTTTTTGTTTATTAAAAGTCTTCAAGTCGTTTGAATGACTTAAATATATCTCTGAATTCATCGTCTCGTTGTTTGGTAAAATCAGCAGAACAGGAATCTTTTCCAATCTCACCAGACACAGTATACAAACTCATTTGGATGAAGATCATCTTTTATATCCTTCAAATATGCTGTCTCCTCATTTTTAAAAAGAGTCACATATGGATATTCGATCAACCCATACATCAAAATGTTTATGCAGTCAAGCTTCACAAAAATTCTCGTGGATAGTGAATATTTATAAATTGTGAGTTTATACTAACATACGTGTCATATAGCGTGGATAATTTTCGAACAGTGTTTGAATTTGATCTTCATCCGTGGTGAAATTAGCCCAGTCAATAAAGGTTTTGATGGGGAAAAAATTAGCGTAAAGCTGAATTTTTTCCCATTGATGAACCACTACCAGAGAATCATTTTCACAAAAGTCCCCTAAAATCCCCTTGGAGCTTCACCCCCTCAAAGAATGAAAATGTCAATAACTGCGGAAAGCCCTAAATCTATGATACTGATAATCGGATCAAGTTGAATGTTTTTTTGTTATGTTTGTTATAACATGAGCTACAATAATGGTCCTCTTCCTTTTTACGTCAAACTTAATAGTTTTCTCATAAATGAATGTAAATGCGTGACAAAAAACTAACTCTTTATATTTGTTAGTATAGGCTTTTTGGATATCATATTACAGGAAAAAACCTAAAATGAAAATTGTAGATTATTTAATTGTGAATTTATTGGTGTGAAGGTTTGCTTATTCGCGTGCGGGCTGGCCCAGTACAGAGGAGGAAGTAGAAATTTTCAGTTGCGATTACGGGCGGCTGACTATTTCGTTGATCTGTCGTAGTGTATTAAAAAATACGAAATACGAAGTCATCTATTGCTTATGCCAATTTTGGTTCGGGTGCAAGGAATTCCCTAACCATTTTATTCGATTTACGTTCCATTATCCACCACCTCTGGGTTTGCCGTGTCTCATATTGACAAAACCGGCGAAAATTTGTTTTCAGTTTGCTGGGACTGTCGCATACAAACAAAATTCGGTTGAAAAGCTGTTGGTAATTAACAACCACTTCTTTTGACCTGAATTTAACTGTTTTTTGTTGGGCTCGTGTTTTTACCATGTCTTTTCTGTGTAGTTTTAGCTCTGCAAATTTCTTCCCTTTGATTTTATAAATTGCTTTAAGACCTATTTCATGAGCTTGGTCACAATTTATCGACTCATCACATACAAATCCAGAAGATAGTGAGTAAATTTCATCGGATAGTTTGTTAAAGGCATTATGTTGTTTGAGCCTAGTGGTAAATTTCTGTAGGTCACGGAAATCAATTTGCTTTCTTGTTTTGCGTAGTTCAGCATGTTGCTCATTGAATTGAATTATCCAAGGTTCGAAGGTAATCTTCAACGGCTTCATGTACTTTGAGGAAGTATGGTGTTCCGAGGACCAAATTTGAAAGAGTGCTGCCTGTCATGCTTCGCCCGTGTATGAGATCAACAACAGATTTCATTGGCCGCATGAGATCTTGCTCTATACACATGTCTGTCCATGTTCCAGACCAATTTTTTGCTCATTTTTTTCAGTTTATTATCATAAGAAGTTTTTTCCTTTTTCATTACTCTTGCAGTAAAAAGTCTAAGATCTCAGGAACCAAGTATTCGCCTCCATGTCTTATGTCATCTATGCTTGGATATTTATTTGATTCGTATTGCATTTTCTGTATATCCTCTTTAATAATATCTGCAGCTGCCATTACTATTCTCATACGTTCTTTAGAAGGATCTGTATCTTTATCAGCAAACAACTGGCCAATCAATTTAGAGGCAGTTTCCATTGAACATACAACGTTTACTCTTCCAGAAATATTAGATATAAATAACCGTCCCTGGAAGTGTTAAATCAGAAGATTTCTCAAGTATTTAATATTGTCAGCCTCCTGAACATCTGAAAAGCCTTTCATTATATCCTGAAGTTCTTCTACAGTGTATTGATACTCATCACTATTTTCTTTATACCTACTCGCAAAGTTTATAAAAAGCTTCACCTAGCTCGGACTTTGGCCTTCCTGCCATATGTTTATGTGGAGTAGTTTTTATTAATTCTTATTAACAATTTTTGTGATAACGGGCTTCAGGTGAGACAAGGTCTTTAACATTAAGAAGCTTACATTTAACTCTTTTCCCCCAATCATCATCTCGTTCATCACATTTGTAAGTATGTTTTCTCTTATTTCTGAAGTAGGCACAATATGGACAGTTTCCCGGCGATCGTATGGAGATTTAGAGATAGCTTGTTTCCCACAAAATAAAAATCATTTTTAAAATCGAAGGTTTCTTTTGAACTTCAAGAACAAAATAAGTGGAAGCCTCAGGTTTTTTTTTCATCACAGCAGCTCGAATACTGGTTGGACGAGTATACTTTTGCCTGGATGATTTATGGACAGTAATTTTCGTTTTACCAGTAATATTTCCCTAAAGTCCATCATTCAATAGTGAACTCGCTTCCTTAAATAATTTTACTCCCATCTCGACAACAATTGTATCGTCTTTCAACTTGTTTTCACAAAAAATTCATAATAAACTAGAATTATTTTCTATTTTCAACAAACAAAACTTTCAATTCTTAAAACAGTCGTTAAAACTAACCCTTCCGTCAAAATAAAGAAAATCACTCTTTCCTTCAACAGACTTGAGTCGACTGTCAAGGTCAGTTGGGTTACTAGGAAGGAAAGTGTTGCTATAAATACAATGTTCCATGCCTGCCATTTTGCCAGTTTCCTGCTGCCTGTCTAGTCGGCCGACCGAAATCGCAGCAGAAGTGTGTTGCTGCCTCCCCCTCTACTGCACCACCACGCACGTAAAAAAACACATCTTGTCATAGTTAAATTCAATATTCAATATTCCACAAATTTTATTCACATTTTTTTCCTGTAATGAGACATCCAAAAAACCTATACGCAAAAATAAAATGTGTTACAGTTAAAAAATTGTTTTTGTCGCGCATTTACATTTATTTATAAGAAAACTATCAGGTTAAACGTAAAATGAAGAGGACCATTATTATAGCTCATATCATAACAAACACAACAAAAAAATTCAACTTGATCCGATTATTCGTATAGTAGATTTATAGCTTTCCGCAGTTATTGTCATTTTAATTATTTGAGAGGGGTTAGGGGGTGAAGCTCCATGGAGATTTTAGGGGACTTTTGTAAAGATGATCCTCTAGTAGTGGTTTATCGATGGGGAAAAATTCAGCTTTACGCTATTTTTTTTTCCAGGTTTCATGTTTTCGGGTCTTCGTTGACTGGGCTAAATGCCAACCTGGGAGTTCTTAATTTCTAAGGTTGAAACAACTTGTTTTAAACCTAGCAAACTCTACCATACAGTTCTTTACGCTACTGCCTTCGTCATAAACATCATATCTCGTTTAGCGCTTGTAGGGCATTTTTGCTTATTTAGCAAAAAGCATTATATACCTGAAATAAACTTTGTTTTCTTTGATATTCAAAGGAGTTTAAAATAGTAAAAATTAATGCATAGTAACTAAATTTTAGTTGTTATCAATGGTTTTGATATATTCGAACCTATCTTCAAGCCATCTACCAGAAAGTGGCAAGAACTTTCCGGATAATCCAATATTATATTAGGAGCATTCATTAAGAGAAAAAAATTTTTTTGAAAAGGAATATAATGAAAGCTGTCATATTGGAAAACTGTGAATAGTTCAAATTATTATCCAATTAATATTTTTATAAATTAATATCTTCACCCATCAAATAGTAGGTATTTCAGAATGTTTATTGATATAACTTACAAATTATCTATATAATAAGTGATTAGATAAATCTCTAAAGAAATATTTATATGAAGGGGTTCTAAAGACGTATTTTATGTTATTTTTTATTGCATTACTGAATGACTCGTAACAACACCAAATATTCATTTGAATTCTAGGCCATTCCTAATTTTAATTTTTTTCCATACGGGATGAAATAAAAAATGACACATGTTTGAATGACAAAATAAACGTAATTACCTTTGGATTGTAATACTCCGACAGGATTTGGGTTATTTTTAGGAAATTTGATCCTGAAATCGATAGGTATATCTTTTGGTCCAGGAGGTTTATAAAACCAAGTATTATTAGTGAGTTGCCGTCCATTTTTATCGAAAACAATCTTCTCCGTTGTAAAATACCCCTGACCCATTACGAATGCACCCTCAACTTGACCGATGTCAATGTTCGGACTCAAAGATGTACCGGTATCTTCGATCAAATCTACTCTCTTGACCAAGTGCTGACCGGTTAAGATGTCCACTTCCACTTCCGCTGCGCATGCTCCATAAATGACGTACGGTTTGATGAATGGTGCATTAGGGGCGTATCTTTAAGAAAAACAAAATTGGCATTTGAAGTTCTAGTGATTTTCATCCGTCTATAAAACAAAACTTACTGCGCGTTTGCTGTCAAATACGTAAACTTCTGGTACGACGCTTTTACCAATTCTTCCCACGTTTGTGAAGCATCCTTCTTTTTGAATGGATGCAATCTTTTGAGTAATTCATCACACGCAACATCTATACCCTGTAGATGAAAAATGTTTTGATTTTTCAATTTATGGAATCAATACTTTGATGATATCATACTTCAATAGTTTAATCTAAGGTTTATGTTTTCCATTAACATACTTTGTTGCTAAAGATGATACCTCATATTAGTTAACAAAGAGAGTGAGATATAAAAATTGGAAACAGTGAGTGTGAAAAGTTTAATATAAAATGAGCCGAATTGAAATTAATCTCAAGTGTAAACTGTTTCTCAGTTTACACTTGAGAACGGTTAGAGATACTCAACTAATCGAAACGTCGGGTATATTAATTGTATAATTTTATATTTTTTCACTATTTTCCAACTTATTATTTACTAATCTCATTTCATTCTTTTTCAGATACTTCCATTCAATCCGTCTAATTCATTGAATTTAATTTTTTCAGCTATTTCCCTTTTTGTTGAACTTGCCATTTACTAATCAAATTTATTTCTTTTATTTTTGTTTCAGATATTTTATACACAATGGAAGTCCAGAATTCCACAAATAAGGAAGAAACATTGTTCAAACCATACAAAATAACAATCTGACCAAGGTTATAATAGCATATTTCAGTACTCACATAGCACACAGCTTCAGAAGTTTGACTGCCGCCAGTTGGAGAACAATTTACTGAGATCGTACTGTTGCTCGGATAAACTGCTATTTTTTCGAGAGGAATATTGAATTTATAAGCACACAATTGTGCGGCCTGAATAAATTATGTTATGGAATAAAAATTCAATTCAATAATAATAATCAATAGGTTATTACCTTAGTGTTAATTCCCTGCCCGATTTCTATACCACCATGATGAATTACTACAGTACCATCGATATGATAAATAGACACTGTAACGTTTACTGCACCAAATGGTGTGTATTTCCAAGCCATGGGCACAATAGACATTCCTTTTTTCCTCCAACGGTTTTCCTGTAACATGATATTCACAATGAACTTGAGGATATTTCAAGGGGTTGTTATTCATCAATTCATAAATTTTTCATAGAAATTGGAGAATCGAATCGTGAGGTCATATTTTTATTCAAAAAACTTATTTAAATATAATTTCATATATTTCACAGTAAACCATTTTTTTCGAAAATTTGAGTATTTTCAAATATCGACTATTGAGGAAGCAAATATATAATCTTCAGTGCAATTTGACATGAATTTTTTAGATTTTGAAAAACAATACTATCATACCCTATTGTACGTCTCAATTCCTTTTTTTCTCTGGTCAATATCAGCCCACTCCTTGAGGTCACTTAGGTAATCCAGTAGCTTCATTTCTCTAGTGATATTATTGATTCGTATATCCAAAGGATCCATATTGAGTTCATATGCCATATGATCCATTATTGATTCGATTAATGCTAGGCCTTCAGGCGTGCCTAAACAATATAACTGCTTATTGACGAGATATACCTATATGTCTAATTTATGAGTTTTGGGGTTAAAGTGTTATCTGTTTTCACTATTTTAAATTTCATCTACGATGATGTTGATTTTTAGAATTATTTTGTCAGAGGACTCAATATTTACAAAATAGATGCATACTTGTTTGATTGACATTTTTGAGGCAAGATTCTTATTAGAACTAACTTCATCATTGTCCAAAATATATATCATGTCAGTTATCGTGTGCCATAGAACATACTAATCTATATCATCTACGAATCTATACCTATAACTAAACGAATAAGTGTGAATAGTTATATTATCCATGCATATTTCGGATAATAAGGGGTTCATTGAGTTACTCAAAATCGGGTGTAAGTTTTCATGTAATAAAATGTATATCGTTGGAACACATAAAAATTCCTGAAAAATAATCAAAGAACATAAGCGCTGTGTGTGTGAGAACAATAAGAAAGATTCTATTTATTCCAATAATTTATTAAATGAAAAAAAATCATTCAATACAGACTTTCATATTTTACTTAGGTTGAGTAGTTGATTGAATAAGAACTTTTGGGAAGTCCTAGAAATTACCAGGTATTATGATTGTGATAACTTATTCAATGAACAAACAGATTCAAATAATTCTCCCTCGCTGATTTCATTCAATATCTGATGTACTTTGTACAAGATTTCTCGGAGAAAATTACCTACTCATCGCCTTAGTATTCAATTCCTTGTAATTATTTTTTTTACTTACTAGATTTCATGTTTTTTTGTGAATTGGGATACCAAGATATCATTATATAGATTTTTTAAAAAAATTCATTATTATCTAATATTTAGATAGCATAAAAAAGTTATAGACACTATTTTTACCTGGAGCTCTAGTCCAAGTGTTTGCTGGTGTATCAGTTTTAGTACGATAGTACACCAGGTCGAACGGATCGGAATTGTAGTTTGCAAGTAGTAATTCAAAAATATTGTTCAAGTTGAATCCTTCATTTCCGCCAACAGAGTGATCACTGTACAACTTAGCTTTCAACCGCTGAATGACTCCACCTTCGTTCATATCGACTTCGTAATCAGCCGCAAATGGAAATCTCTTTCCTATGAATTCCATATTTTCTTTCAATGACAAAGAGATTCTCACTGGTTTCTTCGTCAGCCATGCGGCGAGAGCAGCAGCGCAAGAAATTTGAGCATTTCTGGAAATTTTCCCTCCAAAGCCTCCTCCACATCGTTTTACGGTAACATTTATTCTGAAACAAAATCACACATATGAAGAAATTCTATTGAAGAAATTATTAATGTATTAATTATGTTCCCATTATATGTTTTTTCGCCACGCTATTCCAATGCACTCTGTTAATAAATAAATCTCTATATAACTGTATTAATTTACAGATTCATAATTGTTACAAAAAATTTCACGTGAAACAAACCACCTTTAAGAACCACCATTTCGAAAAGAAATTTGATATAATCGATTTGACGGCTACTTCAGAGTTAATTACTGCAGTTTATTTATTTTCCGTGCAAATGTAGAAAGTGGAACTCTTCCGTACACGATTGCACTTGTTGAAAATAATATTTGTTTTACGAGTGTGTGGAAAACAAGGAAATAATTTTAGTAATTTTATACATATATATATATATGTATATATATATATATATATATATATATATATATATATATATATATATATATATATATATATATATATATATATATATATATATATATATATATATATATATATATATATATATATATATATATAAATATATATATAGATATATATATAAATATATTATTATATATATATATATTTTTATATATATATATATATATATATATATATATATCCTGTTCTACGAGTATGCGGAAAACAAGAAAATAATTTTACTACCTTCTTTCAAAAAAAAAGTTTCATTCACTAACTGAGATTGAACTTGAAGTTTAAACTTCAACAACACTTCACTATATAGTGAAATTTGAGCCTAGCGTTTTTCATTTTAAAGTTTAATTGTATTCTAAATTTTATTCACTTTTTTTTGGTTTCATTTTGCCGCAATTTTCTTATTATTACATGTGCGTATGAAAACATTCAAAATATTTACTACAGAACGTTCCGCATATCCTGATATGTTTGAATATGCAGTAAAAGAGAGTTTTTGTGAAGAAACAATACCATCAAAACGCAAGAGAAGCTATATAATAGGTAATCATAAAAACTTCATGTCTATTCCAACCTAATAGTTTCACTTACTGTTAATTAACAAAATAAATAAGTTTTTGAAAATACATAGATATTATATGTAATAGTATTATTATTATTATTTATTATTAATTACAGTTATACATAGGCCATTGAGGCCTCTAACATGTTATTTCCTAATTTATCAGGTCCTTCCACACCCGTCTGTTTGTTGCCCTCTCTCTCCAGTTTCCTATTTTCCTCTCCTGAATGTCTTCCGTCACCGCTTCGAACCATCTCTTCCTCGGTCTTCCTCTTCTTCTCCTACCCTCCGGCCGCTTCCAACACACTGCCTTCACCTCTCTATTCTCCGTCATTATCTCCAAATGTCCTAGCCAATGTAGTCTTCTCTCCCTCACCTTTTCAGACACTCTCTTTTCTCCGTATAATTCATACAGTTGTTCATTCATTCTTCTTTTCCATACCCCATTTACTTTTTTTCCTCCATATATACTTCTTAGCATCCTCCTCTCCCATACATCTAATTTTTCTTGTATTTTATTGCTCATTACCCAAGTTTCACATCCATACATTAATGTTGGTAGTATAATTGTCTTATACATCTTCCGTCTTGTTCCCCAGGACACTTGCTTTGCCTTCATTCCTTCTCTTAGTCCTCCTGCACACCTATTTGCCTTCATTTGGTACTCGTAAATCTGTCAGGGCCTCTAGTAATTTCGCTCTTCGTACTGTATCATATGCCCCTTTAAAATCAATGAATAGCATGTACGTTGGGATCTCATATTCATATGCTGTTAACAGTACCTGCTTTATCATAAATATCTGACCTGTTGTTGCTCTATTTTTCCTGAAACCGCCCTGGTAATCTACGATCTCTTTCTCTAAGTGTTCATCTAATCGTCTTTTGATCAGCGTGGCCAGAACTTTATACGTAACATCTAACAGGGCTATTCCTCTATAGTTTTCACACTTGGTATTATCTCCCTTCTTATAAATTGGTGTTATCACCGCTTCTTTCCATGCTTTTGGCATTTTTTCTTTTCTCCATACGTCTTCAATTATTTCATATACTTTTTGTATTATCCTATCCCTACCATATTTTAAATTCTCCGCCGTTACCCCATTATTACCTGGACATTTATCGTCTCTCATTTTTCCTATTATCTCTTCTGTTTCTTCCTTTTTGACTTCATTGCCATTGCTGACTTCCTCTTGATTTGCGCCTTGTATTTGTTGTTCTACTTGTAGTATTTCCTCGTCTGCATTTTCATTGAGTAGCTCTTCAAAATATTATTTCCATCTTTCACGCTATTCTTTATCCCCACCTATAAGACCTCCATCTTTTGCCCTACAGAATTGTGGTTTGCTGTGGAAACTATCCCTGATTTCTTTAGCTCCTTTATAAAATTTTTTTACCTCTTTATATTGATAATGTTCCTCTATTTTCTCAATTTTCTCCTTTTTCAATTTTCTTTTGCTGGCTCTACGCAGTTTTTTCACTTTTTTTACTTGTTCTCTATACGCTTGATTATTTTCCTCCCATCTGTAATCTATCTGTAATGATTTTCCATAGAGTTGTTTTTTCATTTTTTTTCCGCTATACACTCTTCATTCATCCAATCTTTCATTTTTTCTCTTTTTTTCTCCTAAACATTTTTTTGTTGCCTTTTTTATCCCGTCTACTAGCTTTTCGAACTTCCTGTCGACTGTTCCTTCCACTTCCTCAATTCCCTCATGAATATTTTCCACATACTTGCGTCTGATTGCTTCATCTTGAAGTTCTTTCATGTTGTATCTAATATCTCTTTTCCTTGTTGCCTTTATTCTTCGTTTAAATAGCTGGTTCAGCTTTGCTCCTACCAAGTAGTGGCCTGAGTTTATTTCAGCTCCTCTATATGTTCTTACATTTGTGATTAAGCTTGCGTGCCTAGCCTGTATCAGTATATGATCTATTTGGTTAGAATCACTACTTCCTGGTATTTTCCACGTACCCTTATATATTTCTTTTCTTTTAAATTTGGTGCTCATGACATACATATCTCTTTCTGCGGCTAATGCGATCAATTTTTTCCCATTTTTGTTACTACTTTCATGTTTGCTCTTTGCTCCTATTATTTGCTTGTATCTCTCTTCTCTTCCTACTTTTGCATTCATATCCCCCACTATGATAACAACTCTTCTTGAACTCTCATCTATCACTC
The DNA here is from genome assembly GCA_030704885.1 of Cynegetis impunctata. Lineage (NCBI taxonomy): Eukaryota > Metazoa > Arthropoda > Insecta > Coleoptera > Coccinellidae > Cynegetis > Cynegetis impunctata. Next base: position 496,203 of record JARQZK010002889.1, read on the forward strand.
TTCCCAATATTTCGTACCATTCTTCTTTCACTTCTTCTCATGATTCTTCAGTTGGCGGGTGCGCATTAATTATCTTTAAAGTTCCAAATTTGCTATTTATTCTTATGTAGCACAGTCTGTCTGTTATGGCCTCAAATTTCTCAATTTCCCCTTTCAAGGTTTTTTTTTATCATGAACCCTACTCCATATCTTGTTGTCAGGCTTTCGCCTGTAAACATCAGATATTCACCTACCTGTATGGTTTTTTACTCTTTTAAGTGTGTTTCTTGCAGGGCTACTATGTTCATCTTATACTTTTTGATTTCTTCTGCCAATTCTCTTACCACCCCTGTGTCAAACACATCCCTTACATTCCATGTTCCTATTCTGAACATTTCATTTTTCTTCTGTTTTCTCCTTCTCTCCTCTGTCCTACTTTTACTCGTATCCTTATTCGTCTCCTTGGTCATATCCCTATTTCCGCCATACAATTCTTTGCTTAGAAGTTTTTTGAATTTTTTTCAAATTTCTCCTTCACTCCTTGTTCCTTATCATCCCATACAAAAGGCTTTCCCTCTATAAATATTTTCCTACATCCAACTCGCACTATTTTTCCTTTGTTTTTTTCTACTTTACTCATTTCCACAATCTGCTTTTGTGTTTGCCTTTCCTTTACCGACAGATCATTTTCTATGAAAATATCTTTCCCTTTTAGTCTCTGTTTGTTCTTCATTATAATCTGTTTTTGGCCCCAGCTAGAAACCTCCGCAACTATCATTTCATTTTTTTTTCGTCGATTGACTTTGTACGCTTTAGTTATATCCACTTTTATCATCAGTTCATTCTCAATAAGTTTTTTGACTTCCACCTTTTCTTTTCCATCTTCAACCCTCAGTTTTTTTAACCACTATATTATTTTTCCTTTTTATTTTTTCCTCCCGGTACGCCCCCTCCTCCAGCGCCGTTATTCTGCCCTCTAACTCTCGTTTTTCGCTTTCCCATTTCTTTTCTTTCTCCTTCATTTCTTCTCTCATATTTTTTATTTCTGCTTTCACTTCTTCCGTATTTCTTCTCATCTCTAATTTCATCTGCTCCATCATCCTTTCTAACATTTTTTCCAAATTTCCGGAGTCCATCTCTTTACTTTCGGTTTTAAAATTGGGCGATCTCAATACTTTCTTTGTGCTTATCGAAATCTCCTCCCCTTCCTCATTTTTACCTCTTTTGTAGTCAACCTTTTTCATTAGAGATTTGCTGTTACTGCGTTTCCTTTTACGTTCCGAAATATCTTCCCAGTCCGTAACCTCAGTGCGTCGACAGAACAGTTATGCCGGTTTCCTACTCGATTCAGATACCGGCCCGTTTCTCTCGCTAGCGCGTCAGTTACAGAATATCTACGTGTTGTCTTTTGTTATTGTTCGATGTTACCTATAACCTTATTCTTTTATTCCAAATTTCTTTTACCAATTAAATTAATTCCAAATTCTCTTACCACCCCTCTTTATCTCCACTTGATGCTTTTCACTTTAAATCACTGTTCCCAACCAATTTGGCAAAACTTAGTCCACTTTTTCCACTGATTATCCCTCTTGTGACACGACCGCAAGTATCGGTTTGGCGTCGACAAACTCGAATACATATGTAATAGTATAAGAGCTATCAAAGTTTTCGAGTGAGAATTTTAAGAAAGCCGGTTCTTTAATATTTTATATCTTTCTTATGCTCTCCTAAACAGCGTGCGGGCTGCCGGTAGACGTTGCGTTCACTACTGTGCATATCACCTGCGCATGTAAAAATACTGAATTCAAAATAATTTCAAGAAATTTTTTTCTCATTCACATTTGAACATTATGAAAAGAAAAATATATTATTGCCAGACATATTCATTAGTTGACGACAATAGTCATGTATTCTTGTGTCTTTTCCAATTAACTACTTTGCAGTTATCTTTCTTTAACAGCCGGCATAATACACTCTTCAAAATTATATCACCCTAGCTCGTAACTTATCAATCGAATTACTGTCTCGCAAATTAATTTTGGACTTTATATATGAATAAAAAAATATTAAAATTTCATCCATACTAAAATGGTTTGAAATTAATTTTTTTTTGCTTATAAAAAACCAAATTTGTTATATTTGTTCACAAGTTGATTTCAGACATTTGTTTTTCCTCCCTGGCCTACTCTTCATATTCTGACTACCTTGCACTTGCGTATTATTACTTAATAAGCGTTTTTTTAAATTTTCTTTTAACTAAGAATAGTATTACTCAAAAATCAGAAAATAATGAAATTTCATCATTTTCGAGAAAAAACTGGTATAATGGCGTCTTTTTAGAATTATATGATTACTACATTTTCTTTCTTCGATATTTGAGGCTAGAAATAAGATGTCGAGATACGGTTTTCACTATCCTATTTGCAATACATTTTTATAGAAAGAAGTCAGATTACTGCGTTCAGTTTTTTAGAGAAATTGGCAATTTTCTGTTCGCGCTCTAGCGGCATCATTGAAAATTTGACATATCACAGATAAGATGGGATTGATGGAGCAATAAATGCGATTTCCAACGAGGCCAACTTTATTAAAATCCGTTAATTCATTCAGGAATAACAGCTGTTTATTCAGAAAAACATTGAATTACCCTTCCACCACTTCATTTAAATAGATACGTCAAAAAGTGTTGAACAAAAATTATTCGAATATAGCTGAGCTTGAAGACACATATATTTTTGTGATACATTTACTAGGTTTATTTCAGAGAAAAATCACTACTAAACTCAAAGCTTTAGATGACAGTTACGTCCCTTGGTGGTCATATTGGAAACATGAAACTAATTTTCAGGATTTTCTGTTGGCCACTTTAGTTATAATATTTTTCACCGCAAGTCTCTACTACGAATAGTTTACGAGATACATCACTTTGCATTCTTATCTGTCCACCCGGTACATAATTTACAAGTCGATTAGGCTGGGTCATGTAACCATGAGATATAATCGCTTGTGTTCCACAAACCCATTTAAAAAAAATCCAAAAAATATGATGCTATATAAGTCTAGATGACAAGAAAAACCTACTTATTATGGGGCAGATTCAACATCCTAGCTGCTGATACTTGACTTAAATCCATCCATTGTGATGATGGAAACATATCCAAGCCATCCTCAGTGGGTATAACTAAACAACACTGGGTTTCCATGTGTAAATGATATTGGCCTCCAAGGTCAAAGGTACCAGATATCTTCTTTTTAACATCATTACCTGAACAATAATAATACTTCAAAACTTTCAGGATATGAATTAATTTTGTAATTATTCAGTAGTTTATTTATTTATTTTCAAGAACTATCTATTGAGAAGATTTTCAGAATTTAATTACGTATAAATGTTCACTAGAATACACTTTAGTTCATCTAATAATTTCCTATTAAATTATTTTTAATATTCAGTAAAGAGTTTAAGTGCAAAAAATGTGTCTGAGAACCATAAACTGAAATCTACAGTTTAGTGGGCTCAAAGTTCTAAATTTTGAAAAAAAATTTAAATTCTTAAATGGTTGCAACTTTTTGGTAGCGGTACCAAAAACATTAAATTTTTAATATCTCCATATTACTAGAATAAATTAAATTCTATTTTGATCTTAACCATTCTTTTTAGGTTTGATTTCCTTTTCTTTGATCAATTTGTCAGTAGCATTGGCCTTCAGAATATCTCTGATGTAAAGCAATGGTTGAGTTTTTGGCGCGGCATAGGTAACTTCAATAAGATTTTTTGCTTCCTCAATAGCATTTCTATTAGAACCAACCAATAAACCTATCGGTTGGTGAAAAAATTCAATAATCTCTTCCGCAAAAATTTTCTCTCTAACTCCAGGAGGAGTTCCGAAAGAAAACTCAGGTGGAATGAAGTTGTTTTCTCCTGGAATATCATCTCTTGTGAAGAACTTTTCAATCCCTTCTTTTGCCTAAAATGTTAAAATTATATCAATCAAAATACGAAGTGTCAAAATTAAATTTATTGCTTTTTCATTTTGAAACTGATTTTGAGAAATGGCATTGAACTTCTTCATGAAAACATGCATTTCGCGTCTCGAAAAAATCAAAAATTCAATTTTTTCTTGTACAATAATTTACTTTATAAAAAAACAGAATCGTGAGTTAACTGTCTGAGTCTGAAAAATATATTAGTTCTGGAGTTATTATTAAACAAAAGATGAGGCAGTTCATGTAATGTGAGCCCTTTTTTGCATTACTAGACTGTCTCTGCAATGTTAGACAATTTTGGTACTGAAAGTCATTCTTGGCAATGTTCAATGTTAACAATGTGAGTCAGTCTATTCAAAATAAGACGGTCTTCAATGTTAGTCGAAATAATTCTCTGTTCGAAATGATTAATTTTAAATATTGAAGCTTCTATATTTTTATGATGATACTTTAATTGCTTTATTTTGAATATTCTTATTTCAATTCCAATGATCCGAATTTTGAAAATAAAGGATGAGTATATGATTAACCTGGTATGATTCAAGTGTGAAATAATCATGGAAGTAATATGGTATAAGAGAATTTGATTGGGGGGAAATCAATACTGTTACAGTAGTAGTGATTTGTTTATCTTCAAAAAAATGTATTATATTTTAGTGTAGAAATACTAATCCGCATTTATAAGTTCATTATCATATTCAACATACCAAAGCTTTGGAGGCATCAATTTTGATTATTTTAGAATTTGGAGGGGCTTCTGCAAGAATAAATTTTCCATATAGCTGATTGGGGTGATCTGGAATATCTTCGATATATTGAGCTTGTCCTGGAAAATGAATAACTGTAAGAAACCTTGCAAGAAATATTCAAAAACATACTTCTTTCTTCCCAATAGTCTATCATTATGAACTTTCGCTTCAGAAATATCTCATAAATTAATTTTCTATATCTAGAAACATTATAAAGCCCACAAAATCATTTCGGACACACTTGGATAATATCAACATAGCTTTTTCTTATCATTTGATGAACTAAGCAGCAAAATGCTAGATTAACTCCCTAGGAAAATAAAATGCTGAAATGGACCTTCAATTTTTCCTCCCATTGTCCAAACATATTCTTCAAATTATGAACTACGAATTTCTCCATTTTTTCTGAAGTGTTAAATATTTATCCGCTTTCGACAAGTAACGAAAAATGTGAAACTATAAGCAATACCTATTATTATTAATTTCGAAAATAACTTGTAGCATTTTATTGATTTCTATTGGAAATATTATATAATGAATAAATCTCATTTTTTTCTATTGCAAGAACTTTCAAATACTTTGTTCCGACGGAGACTCTGTTTCGTTGCTGGCTAACAATTGTGAAATCAAAACGGTATATTTACATTCTCAACATAAATTAATTTGATGTTACAAAATGAAGGATTTATAAATTCATCTCATGATAATGAGAGTTCTGAAGAGTATACTTATACACTCAGTATAATATGCATTCATTTTTTTTCGAATGTGGAAGATTGAGATTAAACTATTTTTTATTCATTATCAGCAGCTTGTGCCGATCACATACCCATAATTTACTGTTAACAGACAAAATTACTTGTGCTATTGTTAGGGATTATCGTTGTTTTACAAGAAGTAAAAAGTTCTTTTAGTTGTTTTAGAATAATTCCAATATTTATACATTTTATGCAAACGTTTTTTTCCCTCACCTAATAAAATGTATGAATTATTTCGAATGAAGCAAAGCAGAATTTTGGTAAATAAAAATTCACTGCTTCAAATACGTTTCCAACGTATCATGGAGAAAATGCAGATTTTCAACACGAAAAAATTTGTACGGTATGTGAAATGGCTTATCATCAACTAAGTATTTCTCTTAGTTCTCCCAATGTTTGAAATTTTTACAACTTAACTAAAAATAAAAGTAATATATTCGATCTTAGTTCTTCTATAATAGGTATTTTATTTATTACGCCAGCTATTTATCAATCTCAGGAACATGTAATTGGGAATCTTGGCACGTCTAATAGGTAAAGCAGCCTAGAGAATGATCGATATAATGTAAATTCATTCAAGAATATCTAAAACGAAATAAGAAATGAACGAATTTTCAGGATCTCAACACTTTGACTTTCGAAATCATTTTTCATTTATTTACTCCTTATAGTGTATAATAAAACACTTCTGAGGATAAAGCGTATTATAAATTTGCGGTTTGGTTAAGAAATGCCCTCTGCTGGACCGATATTCTTGATGTTTGGAGTGCACAGCAAATTGATGTATAACATTTTCCTGAAGTTCAGCGAATAAAGGTGAGCGGTTTATGATCGGTCATCTATTAATCCCACAGCTTTTGTTTTAATTGAGTTAGGTTGATACAGAGCTTCAAGTATGAGAGCAGTAATCCAATGCTGGAAGAGCCTTATGGAATGGAATTTCAGGACGAAAAAGATAACCAAGCATCTATACAGTTTATTTGGTATTGGTGGAGACGTGTTCATGCCAGGTTAAATTAGAACTAACACCAGGCCTCAAGATACTCCCAAGATGATACGATGATACCAGTTGATTTGAGAATTTGGTTTACTAATAATTAACTGAGAATTGATGAGGGAAGTTTTTTTCTAAATTCAGCTTGCTTGTGCCTTGGTAACATCAAAAACTACCACTAAAATTCTAGTTATAGTAGGGGGTTATGGGATCTACATAAGCGCAGCAGAATAATATATTAGGGGGAAACCTTGCACCATGTCAAGTACCTCCACCATGCACGAACCCTTAATATAAGAGTGAGCATCTAGGACAGCCCATCAGATTAGTAAAAAAAAATCGACTGTTAGAGAAACTCGAGCGCGTCAGATTAAGACAAGGTGAGTTAATTACACTGAGTAAAGTACGAATTTCACTAATATGACGATTTGCGCTTTACATAATAAGGAAATGGGAGAGTCACAAAGTTGTGAAAAAACGTCACCTGGACAATGTCGAGCGCGGTTAATTTTTTTTTCATTTTGAAGGAAAAACGATTTTTTTTGCATTTGCAAAAATCAGGCATGAGTTTTGGTCATGTCCAAATCTTCAGTCTAGAGCAGGGATTTTCAAAGTGGGGGGCGCGCCCTCTAAGGGGGGCGCACAGACCTGCTAAGGGGGGTGTGGGCCATTAGTATAGCTAAGTACCTTATTTACATATTACTCTCCTTTACGCCCTATGTATTTCACATAGCGCCTGAAGCACACGCATAACCCTTACGGAATTTGATTTTTGTTTAGCTTCAAGTGTTGATTCAATATATCAACAAGATGAGTTTGTCAAAAAAGCGCAAATACGTTGACGACTATATTAAATATGGTTTCGTCCGAAATGCGTTATTTGTTGCGAAGTTTTAAGTAATGATGCTTTGAGACCGACTCGTTTGGAGCGACATTTGTTGACTAAACACAGCAATTTGATGGACAAAATCTGTAAGTTCAAAATGAATGAACTTGAATTCAACCGAATCATTTGCGGAGTCGAACCAAAAATTTCTCGAAGCTTCATACGAAATATCATTACTCATCGCAAAAGAAAAGAAAAGCCATGTTATTGGAGAAAAACTTGTCAAACCATGTATGATGAAAGCAGCTGAGATCGTACTTGGACAAGAAAGCTAGCAAAAATTGCAAAATATTCCGCTTTCTGACAACACTGTAAAACGGCGAATTGATGAAATGGCGGAAGACATAAAAAATCAAGTAGTAGACGCCGTAAAAAAATCACCCTTTTTTCAATACAGTTAGATGAGAACACAGAGGTAGCACAATGGTCTCAATTGTTAGTTTTTATACGATACATTTGCAATGAAACAATTCAAGATGAAATGCTTTTTTATACCGAGTAAGCTACAACAACAAAAGCAGTTGATATTGTGATGGCGTCAGTCTCAGAGTTATTTTCCAAACATGAGCTCTCGTGGAAAAAGTTAATAGGCGTCTGCACAGATGGCTGCTTGGATCTCGCTCAGGATTTAAAAAAATGTTCAAGGAAAAAAATTCTAATATAACAGCGATACACTGTGTCATACATCGGCAAGCATTGGCAGCAAAGACACTACGCAGCTAACTAAATAACGTGTTAAAATTAACAAGGGGTGAATTCAATAAAAAAGAGTGCGTTAAGTACTCGACTTTTTAAGGTGCTTTGTGAAGATTTAGGAACCGAGCATAAAATATTATTATTTTATACAGAGGTGCAATGACTCTATAAGGGTAATATGCTATCAAGATTATTCGAACTTCGCAATGAAGTAGCACAACTTTTAGAAAACCAAAGTGAGTTGCACGAACATTTCAAAAGCTCAAATGTTCGTTGAAATCTTTAAACATGAAACTTCAGGGTGGAAACTCAAACATTATTTATCATCGCGATTCAATCAAGAGTTTCATCGAAAATTTGCAACTTTGGAAACGAAAAGTATTGACTGAGCCACCTAATTACTCTTGTTTTTCCATATTATGCAGTATTTCCCAAGATACGCGTTATAAAGAAGAATTCGAAGATGCTGAAATAAAAACAAAAATTTCAAATCATTTGCAGCACCTTACTGAAGAGTTCAACCATTATTTCGATCTCTCTAACTGTAATGATGAGGTTTATCGTTTGGCGACAGATCCGCTCCATGTTAATGTGGATGCCTTGCCAGACACGCTGCAAGAAGAAGCTTTGAAAATTAAAAACTGTTCTGCCGCCAAATACGCTTTCGACAAAATGGGAAAAGCATTATTTTGGATCAAATATTTAAAAATTTATCCCAAAATTGCAGAAAAGGCACTTCAATTGTACTTGCCATTTTCCAGCACATATTTGCGTGAAAGAGGATTTTCGGCTATGGTAGTGATAAAAACCAAGTATCGAAATAAACTTGATATTGCTAGTGATTTGCGCAATGCCATTTCTGTAGTTAAGCCAAGAATTGAAAATCTTGTAAAAAACATGCAAGCTCATCCATCACAGTCAAATAAGTAGATTTTTCATTTTAATATCTAAGTTAAGCTTAAGGAATAAAAACTGACTTTTGAAGACGTTTCTGTTTTTTTCCTTTTAGAAAACCAAAGTGAGTTGCACGAACATTTCAAAAGCTCAAATGTTCGTTGAAATCTTTAAACATGAAACTTCAGGGTGGAAACTCAAACATTATTTATCATCGCGATTCAATCAAGAGTTTCATCGAAAATTTGCAACTTTGGAAACGAAAAGTATTGACTGAGCCACCTAATTACTCTTGTTTTTCCATATTATGCAGTATTTCCCAAGATACGCGTTATAAAGAAGAATTCGAAGATGCTGAAATAAAAACAAAAATTTCAAATCATTTGCAGCACCTTACTGAAGAGTTCAACCATTATTTCGATCTCTCTAACTGTAATGATGAGGTTTATCGTTTGGCGACAGATCCGCTCCATGTTAATGTGGATGCCTTGCCAGACACGCTGCAAGAAGAAGCTTTGAAAATTAAAAACTGTTCTGCCGCCAAATACGCTTTCGACAAAATGGGAAAAGCATTATTTTGGATCAAATATTTAAAAATTTATCCCAAAATTGCAGAAAAGGCACTTCAATTGTACTTGCCATTTTCCAGCACATATTTGCGTGAAAGAGGATTTTCGGCTATGGTAGTGATAAAAACCAAGTATCGAAATAAACTTGATATTGCTAGTGATTTGCGCAATGCCATTTCTGTAGTTAAGCCAAGAATTGAAAATCTTGTAAAAAACATGCAAGCTCATCCATCACAGTCAAATAAGTAGATTTTTCATTTTAATATCTAAGTTAAGCTTAAGGAATAAAAACTGACTTTTGAAGACGTTTCTGTTTTTTTCCTTATGTAATTTTAAGTAACCTGAAATTATTGATTATATATTATCATGACAAGGGGGCGCGGAAATTTGTGTCTATTTGAAAGGGGGCGTGGATTAAATGTTAGGGAACCCCTGGTCTAGAGCTTCTTTAGGGTTTACTTCACTGAATATGTGGCGAGCTGGAATAAATTTTTTTTCCATTTTCAATCCTTTCGTACGGCCATCCCCACCAAATCGGCCGATTAACCTTCCTTCGTTATCAGATACATGCGAGGTGTATAAAGTATCAATATATGAGGCGCTCAAGTATTTCTCTATAACGATTTTTCATTTTAAATTCTTGAAAAGCTGTACTCGCTCGTCTCCCCAATGAAAGGGTATACATCATATAACCTTTCTCCTTTTTAGCATCTAATGAATTCAAAATGTCCCCACGACGCTCGAGTAAATCCCCACATAGACTTTCGGGCTCCCCTACTATTAAAAATGACTTAAAGTCGATATTTACAAAAGCATCTCATTGATGGCCAGATGTACATGCACTGATATTATTCTTATTGTTGGTAGACGCTATTAAAACACTATCCTTAACGAATGTTTCAAGTGTTTTGCAGGTAGCTACCGAAAGCATTAATTTCATAACATGCTTGATAATTTCTTTGTTCAATTTCGTTCTAGTGATATTCCAATGTCTATGGAACTATATTTCCTTGAAATTATTTTATTGAAACAACGTTATTCGTATGTCTGCATATGTTATATTGAAACGATTTTGACTTACCAGATGTTTGAGCTAAAGCCTCCAGTTTCGCAATTGGCTTCGTCAAAGGATATAAGGATTTATTGGTTTCGAAATCTTGAACTCCACTGGATATTGGTCTAGCCATTTTTGCACCTGCATTTTTCACTCTAGGATTCAGTTTTCCAGAGGGCGCCAAATAAAGTATTGCCTTGAACGAATAAAACTGTGATGAACGAAAACAGAACTTTTAAATAGATTTTGAAAATATTTTGGAAATGTTCATCATATCATTTATGACGGCGGCAATTATAATTAAAAATTAATATCATATCATTTTATGTTATCTCAATTCCTCAGGTGATGACTTGGAAGCGCCTCGGAAAATTATTTCATTCAAACATACTCAAATTTAATATGACGAAATTTTCAATAATTCAGATTGTTATTGAAAATTAATAACCTCAGGGGATGATTTACAGGATTCGCATCTGTCTGAGTAATTAACTTGTTGGAAAATGTCAACATATCCACAAATAATTCATTTAAACTTTATTTTAATCAAATAAATGCCAAAATATACGTTTGTTTATTTTTTTGCGATAAGGCGTAGTTTTCATTCTTGGAAAAGAAAAAGCATGGTTCGGAACTAGTTAGATTCTGGAGAAGCGGGTGAGCTGAGCTTAAATCTAAATTTTCATGAGAATCGGCCATGATTCTGAAAATTTCAGGGTTTCACAGTTTTTTTTTACTGGTGGTGACTGGAAAATAAACACAATTTTTTTGGGCTGTTAGTGCCTTCATATTGATTTCAGCTTCCGTTAAAGTAAACATAATCGCTACCCTTTCTCTTTGGTCCTCATCAGAACGGCGTAGCTAAGTATTGGATTGAAAATTTGGAGATGAAAATAGTATAACAAATAAATATATAAAGAGTCCGAAACACGTGTCAACGGCTGCTTCCATATAAGCGTTCTATACCGATAATTCTGCTCTACTCTTTCAATATTTTCCCGCGACTAATTTCTTTGTTGTTAGATAAATAGTAACCTATTATTATTTTTTTCGAACATTACGTGGGTAAAGGTTTCTGTAGTTTCCCTTACCTTCTGATGATAACAATTTTGAATGTTTATATTGGACTGATTAGCACATAATAAATAAAGTCGTCTTTGTCTATTCAGGTTTTTTCAAATCAATAAATGTTAAAGAAATTTTAATTTTTTCGAATGTCGTAGTGAAACATCAAGTTTTTAATAAAATCGAGTTTTTTAAGATTCAACCAGCCTGTTATTGCTAATAATTATCAAGAGATTAAAAATAGATCACAGGCAACAACAATTCAAATCAATAATTAAATATTGCAAGCTGAAAATATGGCAATGATCCCAAACTTAAACTGAGAGTTTCAAACATTGTTCTATATTGTGAGTACCTTTTTTTATTTAAAAAATTTGAAATTCTAAATAAAAATTTCATTAAAAACGGCTACTTCCATATAAACGAGCTATAACGATAATTTTTGCTCTACTTGTTTAATATTTTCCCGCAACTAATTTCTTTGTTATTGTTAATTTACTCTTTCTGAGATCTCGCAGATGGAATTAATCGCCTCCGTGGCAAAGTTTGACCAAATCTCCCATACCGGAGAGTTCAAACAATAAACCACAAATATGTGATTGTCTTCCATAACAGAGGATTTTATTTGTTATACTATTTTCATCTCCAAATTTTCAATCCAATACTTAGCTACGCCGTTCTGATGAGGACCAAAGAGTCCGAAACACGTGTCAACGGCTGCTTCCATATAAGCGTTCTATACCGATAATTCTGCTCTACTTTTTCAATATTTTCCCGCGACTAATTTCTTTGTAGTTAGATAAATAGTAACCTATTATTTTTTTTTTCGAACATTAAGTGGTTAAAGGTTTCTGTAGTTTCCCTTACCTTCTGATGATAACAATTTTGAATGTTTATATTGGACTGATTAGCACATAATAAATAAAGTCGTCTTTGTCTATTCAGGTTTTTTCAAATCAATAAATGTCAAAGAAATTTCAATTTTTTCGAATGTCGTAGTGAAACATCAATTTTTTAATAAAATCGAGTTTTTTAAGATTCAACCAGCCTGTTATTGCTAATAATTATCAAGAGATTATATATATATATATATATATATATATATATATATATATATAAATATATATATATATATATATATATATATATATATATATATATAAATATATTTATATATATAGGGTGTTCTACAAGCTCTATGACAAAATTTGACAGAAGGTAGGTTGCTTGATTTTGAACATTTTTTTTCAATAAACATGGGTCCGATTCGTTTTTGTTTAGAAGTTACAAGCATTCAACTTTTATTTACAATTAATTATAAAAATTTAAATTAAACGATAATCACAAAACTAAAGACTATAAAAATTGTTCGAAATGTCCACCCTCAGCTTGACTGCAAGCCTCACATCGACGAACTAAAGATTCGGTCACTCGAAAAATGAGATTTGGATCATTTCTTATTTGGTTAGCTGCATCTTGAATTCTTTCAAGTAATTGCTGATGGCTAGCGATTTTAACATGGTAGAGCAGCTGCTTCATGTGTCCCCATAAATAAAAATCCAGAGGATTTTGATCGGGTGAACGAGGTGGCCATAATATTGGACCTCCTTGACCCATCCATTTATTCGGGAAATGTTCATTTAGCCAAGCAACTACTTGTCTTCCCCTATGTGGCGGTGCACCGTCGTGCTGATACCACATATTATGAATAATATTAAAATGTACGTCATCAATTATTTTATTTAGAACTTTCACATGAAATATCTCATAAATAATTAAAATGACACTAACAATAATTATTTTCATAACAACCGATATTTCTATTTATCAGTCTACGTTTTTTATTGAAGCAGGTGTATATTTTATAAGTGTGCATTGTTTAAAATGCTTAGTGACTTTCTATCACTTCCTGGTTAACTGAAAAAATTACGATTCTTCAAATGCTTGTAACTTCTAAACAACAACGAATCGGACCCATGTTTATTAAAAAAAAATGTTTAAAATCAAGTGACCTACCATCTGTCAAAGTTTGTCATAGAGCTTGTAGAACACCCTGTATATATATATATATATATATATATATATATATATATATATATATATATATATATATATATATATATATATATATATATATATATATATATATATATATATATATATATATATATATATATATATATATATCTATATATATATATATATATATATATATTGCTATGGTTTTATTTATTTGCAATATTAGAATTAAAATAGATGTTAGTAAATAATAATTCTATTAATGTGAATTTAAAGAATTAACAAGTAATCATAATGATGATAAATGTAAATGTATGACTTATAAAGGATCAAGAATAGTTTGAAAATCAATGATATATGAAAAACTCTTGTAGAATGTCAGAAACTTAAAATGTCATTAATCGTTGGAAGTAAATATCAAGTAAATCAATAGAAATTCATGAAATATTAGAAATATAGGAGAATTCAAGTAATAAAATCTTTATAGGTATTAATTGGAAGAAATTAATTCAATATAACAGACTTAATTTATGTAGAATACATATAATAATGGAAATTTATGTATCGTAAAATCAGCTAAATTTGGATATCAGATAAGAAGTTAATTTCCAGTCATTGAAAATAGTTAATCATATATAAAGATATTAAAAGAGATTAGTTAACTGTTTTATATATAAAATTAGTGTAGAATAAAGTAATAAAATAGAATTTCAAGGTAGAATCAACAATTATATATAACGAAATGTCAAATTTTTTAAGAATAAATAATAACTAAATTCGATGGACGATGAATCAACTCTGTGGTAGTTCATATTTATATTAAAAAAATTAAATAATAAAAAAACAACTTGTCTAAAAACCACAAACTGTAGATCCATTGAGCTAAAAATACATTGATATACTTACTTTGAAGAATAAGGCTATTGAAAGTTGCTTCCTGAATTCGGGTTCTGGTTCTGGAAGGACTAACTCAGGATTGAGTTCTGCAGCAAGTGTTTTAAAAGCCCCTTGTAGTGTTTTATTATCGAATAGTTTTTTTCCAACCAAAAATTTTTCAGTTTTAGTAGCATGAATGAATTGAGGTGTTATATTTCCGAATACCACAGTAGCACTATGGACTTTGTTGTCTGAATCCAGTTTGTACAAGAATCCTGCGTTAACCAAGGCATGCGCATTTTGTGCTCTAGGCATTATCTGGATAACATATAAAATTAGTATTAAGCCTCAATTGGAGCTACTAAGAATACTGATTTAACTTATATTAATTAGGTAAGGTCTGATTTGGTTCAGTTGATAGCAGATCATGCGACATACCTCGAATTGTAATATTAATTTCATTATTATGATGGCAGATAATTTTATAATTTTTTTTATAAAAAATATGGCTGTTTATATCCACTTCACAAAATATCAGTAGTTAATAATGAATCGCCTACTTAGAATATTATGAGATTTCATTTGAAAATAATAATCAATAAGATATGTTTATGTGTACTATGTAGATTTCTTATGTGAAGAAGGAGCAAGTTGGCCATATAACCTTCTCTAATTTCTGAAAAATTCAATTGTTTTTTGATTTCTTTTTGATCTCCTAACACCAAATGATCCTTATTTAGAAGAAGATGATTGATTTGGAATTGGCAATTCATCTATATTAAAATTTCAATATTCATTTCTGAAATGGAAATCGAATTTAAAACACAAAAAGTAGGGAGACCGGGTACAAAAGTAACATTTTGTACTTTTGCCTGGGTTTCTCGTTAGGTGTTATTATTTCGGTGAAATTGATATAGCCATACATAAATTCCGTTTATGTTCTATACATTAGCATCTTAAATTACCTTATAATTGTGTGTTTTGCATGAATCACAGAAACTTTAAAAAAATTTGTCATTTGTTACTTTCGACCACGTTGGCGGGCCGAAAATAACACGTTGTGTAATGAATATGATATGACATATTTAATCAAACAAATATTTATTGGAAAATTCAGTGTCAGTCTTCTCTATTCAGACTCGCAATTATGGCACGCATAATTCATTGACGCATTCAGTACCTATGAGACCACATTTTGCATTCGAAACAATGTGAACTTTGCTCATTCAGTCGACTATTGCTAAAATTTTCTAAACAAACGAGGTGGAAGCAATCTTCGTCGTTACCTTGTCTACAACTGCGCTAGTATTTCTAGCTTAAATTTTTGTTATATATCTATGCAATATAACATGGCAGACATTAAATATTTTTTGCCATGCTCTAATTTTTTTACCATCATTAAAATGCTCTTCAGCCGCTTTTCGATAGACTTCCATGTTAGTTCTTATTCGTGCGGTGGTTATTATGCGTTGTCGCGGCATTTTGTTGAAATAAACAAATGAAAAGTATACTTAGAGTAAATCAATACGGGGACAAAAGTAACATGGTACTTATGTACCCATAGGGCTGCGTTACTTTTGTACCCTACAGCATTTTTGTTAAAACATGAAAGATAACCTTGAAACAGAACATGCTAGACAAAAACGAATCTAAGCACTGTAAAATCAATCTAATCGAGTATCAATATGCAAATATTCAGATTAATATAATCCCTTTAATACTACATAAACATTAAATAAGTAAAGGTCAAAAAATTTACTTTCGATTTGTGA
>JARQZK010002889.1:515000-557500 GCA_030704885.1 Cynegetis impunctata
TATATATATATATATATATAACATTTATTTATTTCAGAATTACCACACAGAAACAGCAAATCTCTCGCACATGTGAGGTTTTTGCTTGAAACTCCTAGAGCACATTTTTTGGGAGTGTGTTATTTCTGCGTATATATTTACATATATATATATATATATATATATATATATATATATATATATTTATATTTATATTTATATATATTTATATATATATATATATATATATATATATATATGTGGCGGCTCGTGAGGTTTTGGTTTGAGGAGGCTACAAGAGGTGTTAAAAATACACCATAGGCGAAAATTTTTAGGATTTCAAGGTCAACCGCCTTATAATTGAAAGAAAATCAAAGTAAAACAAGCACCCTAAACTATTAATTTGTTTTCACTTTCGAGTGTCTACCTTGAGACCTACAACTCCTATTTACAATATTCACAAAAACTCTTCTCAGCCAATTAATCAATTCATCTATTCATCAAATTTTTCTTTCTTTCACAAAATAGGTACCTACCTACTTAACGAATTTGTCAACAGCTGGTGAGAGCAAATAAAAAGTTATTATATAATTTTGAAGATTAACGGGATTCTGCGATCTTTAACGTTAGCAAAATGATCTATAATATTCCTCATAACATTTTTTGTCTTTCGCCAAAAGTTTTACCAATGCCTTTTCAATAGACAACAAACTAATATTTTTCAAACGATCCTGGCTCATTGAATTTCGTAAATAAGTTTTAATTCTCTTAAGAGTGGAAAACGAACGCTCTACGGAAGCCGATGTCACCGGGATAGAAACAATTAGACATAAGAGTTTATAAACTTGGGGTAAAACTTGATTCAAATCATTATCAAAAAGGTATTTAATAGTCCTCACATGATTTTCATTTTGCCCCAAAATTTCATTGTCATTATAAACAACACACAGTTCACTTTTTATGGCCACCTTACCAAGAAAAGTTTATTTTTGACATAAATTTTCCAAAAGGTTATCTGGAAAATTAGCCGAAAATCCGGTTAACAAATTTTTATTGAGTAAGTCGAAGAAATGCAGTTCTTTCAAATCAGAGAACCTTATTTCTATTTGACCCCTAATAGTATCCAAAATTTCATAAAATATTTGCTTATAGTGAAGCTCCATATCTGCGTAACTGAATTTCTTTCGTTTTGGGCTAAATTGAGTCGTATCATCAGTAGTTTTTTAAAATAAACTTCTGCACGAAATTCTGAAATTTTTTCCAAAAGAAACTTGAGCCGATTTCGTGAGTAAATTACAACTGAAAACTTGTGCTGTAAGAATTGAAAAACTATTTCTGTTTGTTCAAAAATTAATTTAAAGATGTTTAAAAAATATATAAATTCCTTATCTTGTAAGTAAGATATTAATCCGCGTGCTGTATTTAAAGTTATTTTATCGGTGAAAAATTCCTCACTTTCAACTAGGTATAGAATTAAATCCTCAAATCCTAAGCGGCCCCAAACAGAGAATATACCTTTCCATGCCTCCGCAGCGTTGCCACAAATCTTGAAATGAATGAAATGCAGTAAATGTAAATAACTTCTATCGTAATTAATAAATTATATTATATAATGTAGGTTGTAAGGAAGGTAGATGCATAAAATAATATGATTTTGATTAATATGAATATGCTGACTATTCAATATAATATTTTAGTGATACACGGAATATCATTGAGGAGGCTTAGCCTCCTTAGCCTCCTTTGACTAGCCGCCCCTGATATATCTCAAATATTGATTGGTGGAAAGCTGCAATTATCTACAACTTATCCAGAATTCAGCCACCTAGGACTGTTTATGGAGAATATTTTCACCGCCAAACACCTTCTAAATTGAGTTAGAGAGTTGAAATTTTACGTTTATTGAGTTTATGCTAAGAAAGTGCCTTATTGTTGTTCAAACTTTTTTCTAATCTCCGAAATTTTCATAGTTAGGTAAGTGCACTATTGAGGTCTGAAATAGTTTCTGTTCAAGCGCCGCCAGTTAGTATAGAGATTTCATGTCTTTTCTTGACTTTTGTGGGTTTGCGCACCGAAGCTTCTGCTAATTCATTTTTAGGGTTAAAGTTAGTACGTGGATTGAATTTATGTTAGAAAATTGCTCGCTGAGAGTTTCAATTGATTTATTCTATCCTCGTAGTTTTCTTGTTAAAGTTTCTTCGAGGATTTTGGAGAATTGCGCAGCTTTATAGCTAAGTAAATTTATGTCCCTCACGGTGCACCAGCTTTTATACCCCACACCCTATTTCATACTGCGTGAATTTTGTACACATTAATAACACTTTATTACATCTTTTCCCACACTCATACCATATTAATTATTTTTGATTCAGGTTTTTTCTGTAATTAATTACAATTAATTTCAATAAATAACAACCATTTTTGGCCTCATTACAATTCCACAATTCCTAAAAATAGGTAGCACATCGACAATTCATGACAATAACAAATAAATATAAGGATATTCATTTAATACAATAGACCACTCGGTTTTGTGGATACAGAAAATGGTCAGCAGGATTAAGAAAATATGAACAAAGAAGCTGCATGTGAGAGGGGCGGTGTAACGGAGACAAGAAACAATAGAATTATCGAAAATAAGATATAAATACAGGGTTTTCAATTCATTACAATAGCCCAATCGATCCAAAAAATGGTCACCAGGATTAAGAATTTGATAAAAAAAAAGCTGCAAGTGAGTGGGGTAGTATAATAATTGATGAGAATTTTCACGAGACAAAAAACAATAGAATTATCGAAAATAAGATAGAAATACAGGGTTTTCAATTTATTGCAACAGCCTATTCGATTTTATCCATACAAAGAAAGGTCAGCACGACTAAGAAAATAATAAAAAAGAAGCTGTAAGTGAGTGGGGGTAGTGTAATAATTAATAAGAATTTTCACAGGACAAACAATTATAGAATTATCGAAAATAAAATAGAAATACAGGGTTTTCATTTTATTACAATAGCCCACTCGGTTTTTTCGATCCAAAAAATGGTCACCAGGATTAAGAAAATGATAAAAAAGAAGCTGCAGGTGGGTGGGGTAGTGTAATAATTGATAATAATTTTCACGAGACCAAAATTATAGAATTATCGACATAAGATAGAAATACAGGGTTTTCAATTCATTATAATAGCCCACTCGGTTTTATCGATACAAAAAATGATTAACAGGATTTAAAAAAATGATAAAAACCAACTGAAAGTAAGAGGGGGTAGTACAATAATTTATAAGAATTTTCACAGGACAAACAATTATAGAATTATGGGTTTTATGGATACAAAAAATTTAAACTTTAAAAGGGCGCCGTCTATACTAGCTGCGGCATGATGTGTGGATTGATTACAAGTAATTGGATATTGGTCTCTGCATTTTCGAATCTTTTCGTTTTCAACATTTACATGTCTGAACGACGTCGGCATCTCTAGAATCATATCTACCTATTCTATTGTTTTTTGTCTCGTGAAAATTCTTATCAATTATTACACCACCACACTCACTTGCAGCTTCTTTTCTATTATTTTTTAATCGTGCTGACCTTTTTTGTATCGATTTAACTGAGTGGGCTATTGTAATAAATTGAAAACCTTGTATTTCTATCTTATTTTCGATAATTCTATTGTTTTTCGTCTCGTAAAAATTCTCATCAATTATTACACAACCCACTCACATGCAGTTTCTTTTTCATTATTTTCTCAATCGTGCTGACCTTTTCCAGTATCGATAAAAACTAGTGGGCTATTGTAATAAATAGAAACCCCTGTATTTCTATCTTATTTTCGATAATGCTACTGTTTTTTGTCTCGTGAAAATTCTTATCAATTATTACACTACCCCACTCACTTGCAGCTTCTTTTTCATTATTTTCTCAATCGTGCTGACCATATTTTGTATCCATAAAATCGAGTGGGCTATTGTAATAAATGAATATCCTTATATTTATTTGTTATTTTCATAATTTTTCGATACGCTACCTATTTTTTGGAATTGTGGAATTGTAATGAGGCCGGAAATGGTTGTAATTTATGGAAATTAATTGTAATTAATTGTAATTAATTACAGAAAAGTTCTGAATCAAAAATAATCAATATGTTATGAGTGTGGTGCAGTTTTAGACTAATTCTGCACCACACCCTCATAACTTGATTTCTCGAACTGTAATAAATTGGAGAATAGGTGTAATAAATTGTAATCAATGTGTGAAAAAATTCACGTAGGGTGAAATTAAGTGTGGGGTAAAAAAGCTGGTGCACCGTGAGGGACATCGTAAATTCGATTAAAAAGGAAGTATTAGTTGGGGTTTTCAATTTATTTTTCTCACGACTGCCATTTTCACGTAGAATTTTATTACGTTTTTTCGGTTATTCAAGCTATGAAATTTTTACTTAATTACTATTCAGCTAAGATTTTATCGACAAACGAGTGATTTTAGCCTGCCGAATCCAGAGCATCAAGCCTATCATTCACATACTTTGTAATAATAGTCTTTTATGAGTATCAATTTTCATTGCATAGTAGGTATGAAAATTACAGTGCAAATTATCATATTATACATTCATTAGTATATCGAAATACTAATTGAAGGCCTATAAAATACAGTTATTTGTATTTTCCATTAATAATTATGGTTATATCATGAATATTTTCAATTCACTTACGTTCTTTTATTTTATCTTTTTGCGGAAAATTATAAAATGCAAATATTTTCGAAATAACTATGCAATCCCTTTCAAATGAGGAGTGTGTCAGAACTTACATTTCTCACAGGAACATTGGCAATCAGATCAATGTGATCCGCCATTGTTTTCAAATGTGCGAACTGCTTCATCGTTTGTGATATCTTAGAGAAGAAACTCATAGTAGAAGTGAGAGACATGTTGCCTCCCAGAATAACTTTCTCATTATCCAGTTGATATGAGGTGAGCTCCTCAACTTCATTAATATCTATGTACTGTTTGGGAGTTGGGAGTTTATAGACACCTGAAAGTACGAAGACAATATTTTTATTTATATATAGGTCGTCATATAGATGTAAATATATATATATATATATATATATATATATATATATATATATAAATATATATATATATATATATATATACGTATATATATATATATATCTATATATATATATATATATATATATATATATATATATATATAAATATATATATATATATATATACATATATATATATATATATTATATATATAATAATATATATATATATATATATATATATATATATATATATATATATATATATATATATATATATATATATATATATATATATATATATATATATATATATATATATATATATATATATATATATATATATATATATATACGTATATATATATATATATATATATATATATATATAATTAAAAATCTTATTATCGACCGTACTTTAATTTAAATATATTAGGATATCAGGTAAGCGGTCTGTCGGGAAATTGAAACACTTATTTTCTCATCAATTCAATATTTCGTCGCCATTTGTGACTTCATCAAGAGTAATAAGATCTAAAGTTTTGGTAAAATTAAAATATAAACACAACATTCAACGGATGCAACGAGACTCTTATTACTCCTGATGAAGTCACAAATGGTGACGAAATATTGAATTGATGAGAAAATAAGAGTTTCAATTTCCCGACAGACCGCTTACCTGATATCCTAATATATTTAAATATATATATATATATATATATATATATATATATATATATATATATATATATATATATATATATATATATAGGTATATAATGCAATTTGCAAAAATATAAAAATCATATAGTTGCAAATTGCATAAAGCTCCAGACCGCGTACAAGGTTGCAAATTTGGAAATGCAACAGAATAGATATTTTCTGAATTTGTAACCAAGTTTCAAAACTTTTGTTATTATTTCGAGACCATCTTGCCCGAAAAAAATACCACGAAATAAAAAAATTATAAATAAACATATTCCGGTCAACGTAAAACGTTGCAAATTTATACAGCTGTTCGGTATATTTTTCCGAAGTATCTGTCAAGTTTGCAGAACTTTTGGAATTTTTTTTGGTCAGTTTATCAAAGAAAAACGTCAATTTTGAATAAAAAATGTTCCGTACTCTTAAATTGGTTGCAAATAGCATACATGATATGAAATGATATATTTAATAGTACTCCAAGTTTGCAGAACTTTTGAAATTTTTTTCACAAGGGCAAAATTCAATGTTGTTACAATATCAACAATGTTCCGGACATCGGAAAAGGTTGCAAAATTTCATAGTTTGTTTTTATCTCTTTCCCGACCCTACATTGAAGTTTGAAAACTTTTGGAATTATTGTCAATTGGTCATCTAAACTGACTGGCCTATATTTCATAGAGATATTACAGATAGAGGCGACAAGCCATAGGCCGCTCTGTAAGTGGCAACGTCAGTCTCGAAACTCAGTGGGAGCGAAAGAGAGAGACGTTCGCAGGGTTTTTCTGTCCTTCACGGCTATGCTTCAAACGTATCAGACGTAAACATAGATAGCCTAACCTCCAGATTCTCTCTCTCCCTCACCCGAGATAACAAGTTTCAGGCTGGCTTGTCGCCTCTATCTGTAATATCTCTATGCTATATTTACCTCTAGCGGTATTTCCAGCAACAAGCATATAAGGTTCATTTTCAATTCGCAACAGATGATCTAAAAGATCCTTCAGATGATAAAATTTGACCCATTTAGCATTTTCAAAATTCACTGCTATTGAAGTTTTATCGATTTTGCGACTGCATTCAACGTTTTCCTCTGAGACCTTGTTACAAACAAAATCTTCTATATCTGGATATTGACACAATAAATCTGAAGATGCGTCTTTGCATAAAGACTTAAATGCGGTGAGTATTGGACGATATCCTGTGCATCTGCAGATATTCCCGCCGAAAGCATTTTCCACTTCTTTCATTGTGGGTTTTCCATTTTCAAGTAGAGCATACATATTCATCACCATTCCTGGAGAACAAAACCCACACTGTGTCCCATTGAAATTGGCAAGGGTTTTTTGTATTGGATGGAATTTCGAAAGTGAATTTCCTATCCCTTCAATAGTGTCTACTTTCCAACCATGGCATGTCATAATGGACACCAGGCACTGTGAATAAAATGACATTGTAGAAAATATGTTATTTTCAAACAAAAAGAATAATGTGAACATTTTAATGTAAAAACCTTTTCAGGAATACGCAGAAATCTCGAATGAGAACAAGAATAATTTTTGAATTATTCTATTAAAATATCAAATGGATGTCCCATGATAGATTAGGTTTTCAAATATCATCATATTTTAAGCTGTACCTAATCAGATAAATTTCAATTAATGTATATATATATATATATATATATATATATATATATATATATATATATATATATATATATATATATATATATATATATATATATATATATATCTATATATATATATATATATATATATATATATATATATATATATATATATATATATATATATATATATATAAAGGTAAAATTGGAGTAACCCAGAGATGCGCGGTCCGTTACATGTTAAACCTGAAGATACAAACTGACTGCCGACCGTACTTCAAGGAATTGAAAATAATTACAGTCACTATATATATATATATATATATATATATATATATATATATATATATATTATTATTATTATTAATAACTGTTATACATAGGCCATTGAGGCCTCTAACATGTTATTTCCCAATTTATCAGGCCCTTCCACTCTCGTCTGTTTTTTGCCCTCTCTCTCCAGTTTCCTATTTTCCTCTCCTAAATGTCCTCCATCGCCACTTCGCTCCATCTCTTCCTCGGTCTTCCTCTTCTTCTCTTAGCCTTCGGCCGCTTCCAACACACTCATTTCACCTCTCTATTTCCCGTCATTCTCTCCTAATGTCCTAGCTAATGTAGTCTTCTCTCCCTCACCTTTTCAGACACTCTCTTTTCTCCGTACAATTCATACAGTTCTTCATTCATTCTTCTTCCCCATATACCATTTACTTTTTTCCTCCATATATCCTTCTCAGCATCCTCATCTCCCATATATCTAACTTTTCTTGTATTTTATTGTTCATTACCCAAGTTTCACATCCATACATTAATGTTGGTAGTATAACTGTCTTATACATCTTCCGTCTTGTTCCCCAGGACACTTCCTATGCCTTCATTCCTTCTCTTAGTACTCCTGCATACCTATTTGCCTTCATTAGTCTCCAATCTATTTCGTCTTCTTCTTTGCACTCTTCACTGAGCAGCACCCCCAAGTACACAAATTCTTTCACTCTCTCAAACTTTGTTCTTTTCCCTTCTGTTTCTATATCTAAGAGAGCTTCACCTTCTCCCCCTTCCGTTTTTTTAATACCATATATTTATTTTTTTTTCTTGATTTATTTCTAAGGTTGTTTTAAAAATATATATATATATATATATATATATATATATATATATATATATATATATATATATATATATATATATATATATATATATATATATATATATATATATATATATATATATATATATATATATTATTATTTTTATTTTCAAACATTACGTAGATAAAGGTTTCTTTGGTTTCCCTTACCATCTAATGATAACAATTTTGAATGTTAATATTAGACTGAATAGCATATAATGAATAATTAGCAAGACAAAGCAGCCTTGTCTTGTGTATGTATATATATATAAATATAAATATATATATATATATATATATATATATATATATATATATATATATATATATATATATATATATATATATATATATATATATATATATATATATATATATATATATATATATATATATATACAGTGGCGTAGATAGGGGGGATCAAGGGGATCAATCCCGCCCCCATGAGCCAAAAAAAATTATAGAATTGAGTAAAAGTCTTCGTATCTACGTATTTAGGTTTACATGAAATTTACTAAGCACTAGCACGATGAAAATCGGTCACTATGAGCAAAAAACGTGTTTAAAAAAGTTCAAATGGCTCTAATGGAAAATTGTTCATTTCGAAAGGAAGAAGTCAACCAAAATCTCTTCGTACTTCTTCTCTTTCTAAATTGTATGCTGTACTTTCTTACTATTAAACAAAACTGCTCGAGCTTTTGTCCAATAGTATAGTATTATATCTAAAGCACGAGCAGTTTCGTTCAATAGTATAGGTAGTATAAAATTTAGAAAGAGAAGAAGTGCGATGAGGTTTTGGTTGACTTCTTCCTTCGTAATTAAAATTTTCCATTTCACATACGTTTTTTGGTCCTAGTGACCGATTAAATTCTTGTTTACATTCGAGGAGCGTGACTTCTGCTCATAGAAGATTTTCAATCAATATTTAATATCTGGAATATTTTTTGAAGTAGAGTAGGTATCAAAATATGACTAAATCTTGGCTTTGATTGTCAATTTAATTACCCCATAATATTTTGAATTTAATAAAAATTGTCGAGTTAGTAAAAGTTTTCTTGTGATGGCGTTCAATCCATTTCCGGACTTATACATCATGGATCTTGGAGAAGGATTTTCTAATCATGAGAATATATTCTATTCAACAAGTGCTTTTTTTGTTCATCTTTTTTCATGAGTCTCGGAAGAATATGAACAAGGTGTTAACCGATTCGGAAGAGCATGTAGATATTTTTTGAAAAAAGTTAAGTTCCGTTTAAGAAAATTGTAAAAGTTATAATCAATTTACTGAAAGAAAAAATTATCTCAAAAACTAATTGATATTTTTGATATCTAAATAAAGATACAAAAAGAGGGGGATATTTTCTAAAAGAAAGTCTCCCGGAACTGTAGGATTAATATTTATAATTTTCTCAGAGGGGTAAATATACGGCCTAAAACGGGTAATCTAGCGAAAGTAACGCGAAAGTAAGTATTTAACTAGGTATATTAAATATTAAATTAAGGAATGAAAAATTTCAGGTTCTTACTGGATAGGTAAATGAACAATAATCCAGTCACAAAACGTTTTTATTGCGATTTTTCAATCAGTTATGCAATAGTTTTTTAGATCTGATTTTTTGTTCCTTTCTTGGAGCTAGTTTCGAAAGACTGCAGAATAGATCCCCGAATTTATAAATTTAAATTTGTGTTTTACTAACAATTTACTTAGTTGCAAAATTGAACACTTTAATTAATCATAACTTTTTTTTCTCGATTCACTTATAAACAACGCATTAGTTTATAAAAAATTTTGAAACAATAGGAGATGAACATTGAAAAATAACCATTTCCTTGTAGCTTCCGATAATAAAAAACGGATCATTAAAATTATAAAAATAATTTCATTTCGATGTTACAAAACTACGTAAATTGTTAATAAACAACTGAAAAATTGAAGTTTTTTTATTTTTTCAACGGGGATTTACTCTAAAGCCTTATAGTAGCTCCAAGAATGAAAACAAATCTCAGATCTATAGTGAACAGTTGTCAAACTCACAATTTTCATGTTCAAGTACTAAAAAATTGTTAATTAGTTAACTATTGCATAACTATTTGAAAAATCGCTATTATCGCCAGATTACTGCTCATTCACCGATTTAGTAACTGTCTGAATTTTTTCATTCCTTAATTTTCATATTTATTATGGTTGAATTTCACAATTTTCGCGAGCGAATTTTTATTTTTCTCAAAAAACATCTACATGCCACTCCGAATCGAGTGACACCTTGCTCATATTTTTCCGAGTCTGCTGAAAAAAAGTTGACTATACTAAATGTATTAAAAAGATTTTCGGTGTTTTTCAAGCAAGATTTATACGAAATTGACAGAGCAGCTGATAAATTTATCAAAACTGACGAGTTTTATCAAAAATGTCTTACTGCCACACCTGTTCTTCTCGTTAGTTGAAAGTGTTGAAGAAATATTCAATTCATAGAGGCGATGTTAAGCCTAAAAATTCAATAAAAGAGCTGGATGATTGCCTAGAATTTTTTTTCCGAATATCTTGTTTCTCAGAATATTAGCTACTTGCCGGTATCGATTGAAGCGAATAAAAACGATTCAAAGGAGCACGATAAAATAAATGACCCTTCTGAATATATAAAATTCATCGCGAATTAAAAACTCATGTTTGTCCAATTTTTTGTTATTGAAAGGTTTTGGCTGCTCTGGCAATTCATCGTGACAATGGAATCAGACCTGACGAAGTAATAAATGAATTATTAAAAAACGCCGAAAACTAGATTTGCTAATTCAATTTTTCACTGATTTGTACTACCTACATGATAGATTATTTTTATCAACAAAAATAGAAGTTTAGATGAAAAACTTATGAAATTTTGCAATAAGTCATATCCCCCCCATCGCAAAAAGCTATCTACTACACTGTATATATATATATATATATATATCTCTATATATATATATATATATATATATATATATATATATATATATATATATATATATATATTGTTGTAACACTTTAGAACAATGGACCCTTTGTTTAAATATAAGAATGCTTAGGTCAGCATCACAAAATATTATATAAACAGCGGCATTTCCCCCGCAGTTTCAGTTCTTCTCATGTTCTCAAGCAAAAGCACAGTTCTTCTCATGTTCTCAAGCAAAAGCACAGTTCATTCTCTATTTCCAAAACGAACGCATGGTTCATCTTTGTTTACCATAATATTATAAGTCTACGTTAATCATTGTATATCTACGTATATTGCGAATAAGTGTATTGGAAGTATAATCATTAATAAAGTTATTCAATATATCTCTACGATTATTATTACACAAATAAATAATAAAAGTGCCAAAGCCATAAGTGCTATAAAGTGAATAAAGCCCAAAGTGCTATAAAGTGAATAAAGCCATAAGTGCTAAAGTGCCTCAAGTAAGGTTTACCAAGTCTACGTGTAAGAGTTTATGGAGCTATCTCAATAAAAGCTACCCTGGTGTCAGAAGTCCTGATAGGATATAATTGGAGTGATAGGATAGAACTGGAGTAATTAGAGCAGTGTCCCTAATTTGAAGGTTCCACCCTGTATGTTGTACTCTGAGCAGTGTCCCAGAGGCATACAACAATATATATATATATATATAAAATAGTTTTCACTTGTTTTTTCTTTTTCGATTCGAAGCTATGACAGTACTGTTACGTTCTTTTGCGTCGACTTTCACGTATATGTCAGATAGGTCAGCTATATATTAGATATGTTTGTTTTTCATTTCTTTTGGTGACTGATGAACAATCACATCACGGTTTGCAATATAATTCTGCAAATTTTAATTTAAGTATTCCATTATATATATAAATAAATATATATATATATATATATATATATATATATATATATATATATATATATATATATATATATATATATATATATACACAATCTCTTGATAATTATTAGCAATAACAGGTGTCGTAAACAGACTTTTGATTTTCTTCTCGAAGGACCATTAATACTTTAAACAAAATTATATCTTATATCGCCGAGATGCTCACTAAATTTTTTGTGGACTTACCAATCTTCGGCGTGGTTTGTCCTCTGGAAAGCGCTCTCCTCCTTCACCACAACTTCACCAAAAACACTCTTTAAGCTGAATTAAGCTGAATTAAGTAATGTTGAAAATTATTAACTTTACGTGCATAAAATGAAAATTCCGACCGGACGTTTTTCAATGCCCCTCAACCTCGTTATTTCTCTCGCCAGGATGTTTTCTGGGTTTGCGCATCATACACATGCACATCTGTCTTTCGTCCAAAAAAAAATATGAGCATCTCGTATCTGCGGTACATTAGCTTTTTAAGATGCAAATAATAATAAATTAAATATAAAAATAAATGTCCTAGTTTCCAACATTTTCCGCCCACCAAAAACTTGTTAGTTTTTTCCCCAAAAAAAAATTAAATAAAATATACTGGAAATTAATAATGAATCTTAATTAAAATATAAGAAAACCAAATAAATATATTAGGAAAACTGACCCGGTAAAGGACAGAGTTTGACTACAGGACGTTGATATATTCCGTTAGGAGTTTAAATGTAACTACTCGAACCACTCCGTCTTCACCCGGATGTAATTTGACAACTCGTCCGAGCGCCCATTCCAAGGGAGGTCTGAGCTCATGTTTTATCAATACTAACATACCCAATTCGATATTGGGTGTAGATTTTAACCATTTTGAACGCTGCTGTAACGTACTAACGTATGCAAATATTCGTCTTTCCACCTCTTCCAAAAATCTGAGTTCATTCTCTGTATCATTTGCCATCGCGACAACCGATTCAGCGCAACATCTGAGAGGTCTGGCTCAGGGAAGCTATTGAGTGTTTCCATGGTCAGGAAA
This sequence comes from Cynegetis impunctata, assembly GCA_030704885.1. Taxonomy (NCBI): domain Eukaryota; kingdom Metazoa; phylum Arthropoda; class Insecta; order Coleoptera; family Coccinellidae; genus Cynegetis; species Cynegetis impunctata. The sequence goes on from JARQZK010002889.1 coordinate 528,385, forward strand.
TGACCTGGGGTTAAGGGGGTAAGATCGTTTGGATCTTCGCTAATAGCAGATAGAGGCCGCGAGTTTAAAAGTGCCTCGATCTGCGTAATTAGGGTATATAATTCTTCGTACGTCAAGATCTGTTCACCTACTACTCGACGAAGGTGCGTTTTAATTGATTTGACACCAGCCTCGCTCAGGCCATTAAAATGTGGAGCTGCAGGGGGATTAAAATGCCAATTTATGGATAGTTCTCTAGCAGCAGCTTGTGAGAATAATATGAGCTGATTATTCGCTCCCTTAAAGTTAGTGCCTTGATCAGAATACATATCAGAGACTCTACCTCTCCGAGCAATAAAACGACGGAAGCTTGCGAGAAATGTATCAGTCGACAAATCGGACGATAATTCGACATGCACTGCCTTTGTAGCGCAACAAACAAAAAGACAGATATATGCCTTAAGGGTTTTTTCGCCTCTATGTTTTCCTAAACGGATAATAAAGGGGCCAGCATAGTCCAACGACACGTGTGAAAATGCCTTTACTTGCGAAATCCTAAAAGAAGGGAGATCTGCCATAACATGTATATATGCTTGAGGTTTACTACGAAAACATCGAACACATTTAGATATACATCGATAAATAGCACTGCGAGGAGAGAGTATCCAGAAAGTCTGTAGCAATATATTATGCAGAGTTTTGAGTCCGGGATGTAAGTTTTCATCATGAGTCTGCTGTATTACAAGTTCCGTGAACCTATGCTGTTTTGGCAACAAAATAGGATGCTTAACCTCAAAGGAGAGAGTTGATTTTCTTAGGCGACCACCCACCCTGATCAATCCCGATTCATCAACAAAGGGAGCAAGCTTTCTGACTGGTTTAGACAGAGAAGTATTATTTTTACAAGCCACAAATATATCCGAGAAACATTCGTTTTGAACGTGTTTAACTATGGTCTGGAAGGCACAGTGCATTTCCGGTTGTGTTAAAACGACAGAAGCATAAACCTTCGATTTAGTCTTTATGGCAATAAAACGAAAGACGTAACAGAGGATACGCTGAACCTTTCTTAAAGATGAGAATCTTATGAGCAAATTCGATATGGAGGAAGACGAAATCGAAATATGCAATAGCACCTGTGGTCTCTCTTCTTGAAAAACGTCTTTACTCAACAGAATAGATGGCTGTTCCGGCCAATTTTCTTCTCTTTCTAGAAGAAAAGCAGGTCCTTGCCACCATGAAACATTTTCTAATAGTTGTAGAGGAAATATTCCTCTACTTACAGAATCAGCGGAATTAAAATCCGTTGGAACATATCTCCAAGACGACGGGGGTACAATCTCCTGAATATGCGACACTCTATTAGCAATGAAAGTTTTCCATCTATGTGGTGAATTTGCGAGCCAAGCGAGTGTCACCTGTGAGTCCGACCACGCATACATGTCATTAAATGTGAGGAGATCTGAATAAGCTTCTTCCACTGAAAGTATTAAATCAGATAGAAGATATGCAGCGCACAGTTCTAGTCGTGGGATAGAAACCACTCGAAGTGGTGCGACTCTAGATTTTCCAGAAATCAGAGTAATTTTAACCTGGCCAAAATTCGTAATGGATCTAAAATATACTACACAACCATAGCCTATAGTACTAGCGTCATAAAAACCATGCATCTCCAAACGAGAGATGTTCTCAGATATAGGGCATCTAGGCAGTTGTACACTGGATAATTCAGGTAATTCTGACTTAAACCGATTCCATGCATCACTAATATCTCCAATGACTGGAGTATCCCAATCACACTTTGAAAGCCATAGTTTTTGCATAATATGCTTGGCAAGAAGAATAGCAGGTGACAGAAAACCTAGAGGATCGAAAATCCTTGCGATTTGTGAAAGAATGCCACGCTTAGTGCATGTAGAACTGATTTCAGAAAAGGAGTAGGAAAACACATCCAGAGAGGGATTCCACTGTAGACCTAAAACCTTTATAAATCTAGGACCATCTGTGTCAAAATTGAGCGGCATTTGTGTGTCGACTGTTGGAACAGCAGCAATAATAGAGGGATGGTTACTTGCCCATTTTCGCAACTCTTTTGAGTATATCAATTAACTCTGCCTGTAGCTGAAGAGCTGCATCAACTGATCCTGCGCCTGCGCAGCAATCTTCTACGTATATAGATTCCAGTAGCGCCTTAGAAGCTGCAGGGTAAGTATTTTGTTCTAAAACTGCCAACTCTTGTAGAGTTCTTAAGGCCAGATATGGAGCAGAAGAAACACCAAAAACAACTCTATTAAGGGCGAACTCCTTTATTTCCTCATTTCTTGAGAAGCGCCAGAGAAATCTCTGAAATCTTCTATGTTCCGGGAGTACTAGTATCTGACAGTACATTTGTTTGATATCACAGATAAAGGCTACTTTATGAATTCGAAATTTGAATAAAATGATAGATAAATCCTGATGCAGTTTTGGGCCTGCGAAAAGCGTGTCGTTCAGGCTTATACCCCTTACACTCTTAGCACTCGCATCAAATACTACTCGAAATTCAGTCGAAGCATTGTCCGGTTTCACTACACAATGATGGGGTAAATAGAAGGCTGACAAAGACTTGTGATTTGAAATAGGAACCTCGGAAATGTATTGATGTTGCATGTATTCCTTCATAAATTCAGAATATGCTGTATGTAAATGAGGGTTCCTATAGAGCCGGGACTCTAGAGATATGAATCGCCTAAGGGCCTGTGAATATGAGTCTCCAAAGTCCGGTTCTGTGTACTTAAATGGAAGGGGAACAACAAACCTTCCTGAAATATCTCGACGAACTGATGTCTTATATAGTGTCTCACATTTATGATCGTCTAGGGATGAACTAGGACTTTCTTTAGGAACCTGATCTAACTCCCAAAATTTTTGAAGAGTAAAATCTATTTGGGGTTCGAGAGCAGCATGACAGCTTAAAAGAGACGTGTTCAATGATGCACATTCTGTCTTTCCCTGTAACACCCATCCAAAAACTGTCTCAAGGGCAGTTGGCGTACCATGATCGCCAAAGATACGTCCAGGCCCTAACATGAATGGAACCAGCTCCGCTCCAAATAGCATATCTATTGGGCCAGGAGTAGAAAATTTACTATCTGCTAGTGTCAAGTTTCTTATGTGAGACCAATTATGTGGATTAACATGTATTTTTGGTTGATTTGAACAAAGATTTGGGAGAATGATAGATTCAAATGAGAAGGTAGGACCATCCTTACCACAAGGCTTGACTAAACAATGAGTGATACCCCTAGTTGATATGGAAACTTGATTATTCAATCCTTTTATTGGTACTGAACAACGTTGCCTTTTCAGACCTAAACGATTAAAACAACGTTCACTAATGAAATTCGCCATGCTAGCAGTATCGAGAAGAATACGAACCCTCTGAAAGTTCCCTCGACAATCCTTAATATCCACTTCTGCAGTAGAAAGCAGGACAGTGGATTGTTTTATAGCGAGATTTAAAGTACTGCATTGCAGTGCGGTAGTGTCATTGAAGCCGGAATTCGAGAATTTCGTATCGAGGGTATTGACCGCCCTATTGGTTGTCGAATCCTTATCGACTAGCCCTGTTGAACCCGAAGGGGTTGCCACGAAAGGGGCTCTCTGGGGCGCATCCGGTTTACGAAAGTTTAAATGAAGTGTTGTATGATGAGTATACTGACAGATTTTGCAAGTAATTGACGATGGACAATTTCGGGTAGAATGTGATCCACGCAAGCAATTCGCACAAATGTTATTTCCTTTAACAAAGGCAACTCTGTCATGTGGAGTTTTGGCCAGGAAGATGTGGCACCTATGTAAAGCGTGTGAAGCTGAACAAACAATACATTTTTGATGATCGCCAGCAGCTGTTAAATAAGCAGAAGGCGTTGAGGACCTCTTGAAAGGGAAACCTTTATCCATAGTGGAAACCTGTGAGGTTGTACCTTTATATTTTGAAAATGATGCTGGCACCATACACTGGACAGACTCTAAGGCCTTGCAATGATTAGTTAAGAAAGTAGTAAGAATTTTATACGTAGGCATATCCGTAGTGCTATGCTCAAGCTCAAAATCTGTTCTTGTTTTAGAATCTAATTTTTGTAGCAAAATATTGAATATTACAAAATCCCAAGAATCCGTATTAAACTTTAAAACGTTGAGTGCAGCAAGGTTTTCTGAAAATATATCCAATAAATTTCTTAAATCCTTAGGAGAATGTTTTTGTAGAGGTTGAGCCATATAAATTTCATTAAAATATGTTGTTGCTAAAAAACGCTTATTTTGATACCTATTAGCGAGTGCATCATATGCTATTTGATAATTATCCTCGACCATGGGAATAGCTTTCAGTAAATTGAAAGGTTCATTTTTTAGGGATGTCAACAAATAATGATATTTCTCTATCTTACTTAAACTAGAATTATTATGTATTATACTATTGAACAAATCAAAAAAGGAAGGCCACAATTTTAGGTTGCCCTCAAAAACCGGCAAGTTTATCTTTGGCAATTTACCTTTCAAGTTATTTCCCGAAGTGGAAGGATTACTGGGGTTGCTATTAGCCTGCGAAATATTAGAACGAGAATCTTTAGGAGATAGCTCCAATTTTTTACTTCTAACCCCATACAAATATTTATCAGCTAAAACTCTGACCTTATCTTCCTCATCAAACTGCGTATCGTCGGTAATTAAAGAAATTATTTGATTATGAAAGTCCTGAAATTCTTCATAGATTGCCTCCACAAATTCTGTCCTCGCAGAGAAATTTTGTTTATAAAACTTATCAGTCGTAGAACCAACTCCATATTCATAAATTTCCTTTAAACGATTAAAAGGTATTTTCCGTTTCATTACCAACTTCTTCATTTCTGCCGACATTATTGAAGTTTGTATGCAAATCGAAAATACGAAAGATCACTATATAAGTTTACGAAATACGTTCAAATTCTTGACTGGCAACAAATTAACGCATTATAAACAAATAAAAATCTATAAATGGCACACAGGTGAAGAACAAATTGATGCGTACAGAATTTTAAATGAAATGACTATTTTAATTTCAGATCTAACAATCAAGTTAAGAACGTAATTTGGTTATTTCTAAATAATGTAAACAACGCAGGCAAATATCTAGCTGGCTGCGCGTTCAACGAATCACTTATCGCTGCGCTGTACTATAGGTACGTTAGACCGCAAGTCTGCGTAGACAAACTCTGTGAAGATGTGCAAATGAGACGGAGTGACGATCTGAAAAGACCGAGCTATGATTAGCATATGACAATGTACGATAATTAAAATAAATGATGACGTGATTTTAGACGTGGAAACGATTGAAATTTATAGAATTGTTCAAAATGGTTGCATTAAACTGAATCACAAAATATTTGAAAATTAGAAAACTGATACAATCCGGCTCGATAGGGCCAAAATGTCGTAAACAGACTTTTGATTTTCTTCTCGAAGGACCATTAATACTTTAAACAAAATTATATCTTATATCGCCGAGATACTCACTAAATTTTTTGTGGACTTACCAATCTTCGACGTGGTTTGTCCTCTGGAAAGCGCTCTCCTCCTTCACCACCACTTCACCAAAAACACTCTTTAAGCTGAATTAAGCTGAATTAAGTAATGTTGAAAATTATTAACTTTACGTGCATAAAATGAAAATTCCGACCGGACGTTTTTCAATGCCTCTCAACCTCGTTATTTCTCTGGCCAGGATGTTTTCTGGGTTTGCGCATCATACACATGCACATCTGTCTTTCGTCCAAAAAAAAATATGAGCATCTCGTATCTGCGGTACATTAGCTTTTTAAGATGCAAATAATAATAAATTAAATATAAAAATAAATGTCCTAGTTTCCAACAACAGGCTTGTTGAATCTTGAAAAACTCGATTTTATTAAAAAGTCGTTGCGAGACGTCAACTTTTTAAGATTCAACAAGCCTGTTATTGCTAATAATTATCAAGAGATTAAAAATAGTTCACAGGCAACAAGAATTCGAATAAATATATATATATATATATATATATATACATATACATATATATATATATATATATATATATATATATATATATATATATATATATATATATATATATATATATATATATATATATATATATATATATATATATATATATATATATATATACACATATATATATTAATATCTAAATATATATAATTCATTATATATATATATATATTAATATATATATATATATATATATATATATATATATATATATATATATATATATATATATATATATATATATATATATATATATATATACAATCACATCACGGTTTGCAATATAATTCTGCAAATTTTAACAATTATTCCATTATATATATATATATATATATATATATATATATATATATATATAGAGCATCACATTCATAATTGGAAAAACATTAAGTAGAGAGTTCTTAAATTATAAATATTCAGCCCAAATCACATAGAGAATATAAGGCCCATCCAGAACTATAGGGCGTTTTAGGAAAATATATATAACAATTCTCATTCCTTGATTGCACTTATTTTTTTTACAAATATGGGTGATGATAAAACTATTTTTTTTCCGATTAGTCTTCAGTTAGTTTCTGCTCCAAGTAAATCAAGGTACCATATATTTTTCATATGTGAAGCTCGACTGAAGAAAAAATCTATTGAAGTATTTGTGATGGTCTAGTCCACAAGTGTTTTTTTGTTGAACTTTTTTTTACATTCTCGAATAACTATGAGAATGTGTCATTAGATTCACAATAGCATTTTGGTGTTTATTGAAAATATTAATTTTATCACGCGAAAATTGAAAAAGTAATGAACAATTTACTGAAAGGATGGACTCGGTTTTTTTGTTAACATCTTATGAACCGATTGAGATTTTAGATATCTGAATAGAGATTCAAAATGAGGAGGAAATTTCTCAAGAGAAAGTTTTGGTATGTTGTCTCGGAGTGTAGAATCAGTATTTATAATTTTCTCAGATGGGCAAATTTACGGCCAAAAAACGGGTAATCTGGCTTGCGCAAGTCACGCTTTTTTTTTGATTCTCTTACAAACAACGCATTTGTTTTTAACAATTTTAAATACAATATGAGATGAATACTCAAAGAAACCATTTCCATGCAGCTTCCGATAATATTTTTCATTTTGCAACTACGTAAATTGTCAATTAAAAGTAATGAATCGAAATTTTTGAATTTTTTCAACGTGGATATATTCTGAAGACTCTCAAAAATAGTTTCCAGAAACAAAGAAAATCTCAAATATACAATTGAATAGTTATGACACTTGCAATGTTTATGTTCAAGCACCAAAATAGGTATTATTAATAAACTATTGCATAACTAATTAAATCACGATAAAAAATTTGCCGACGAATTATTGTTCATTTACTTATCCATTGAGTGCTCGAATTTGTTCATGTCTCAATTTTCTCATTTTATATGGTTAAATAATGGTTATTCTTAAAGTTTTCTAAATGGGCGAGACTTGCGCAAGCCAGATTACCCATTTTTGGCCGTATTTTTACACCTCTGAGATAATTATATCAATTTTAAATATTGATCCTACAGTTCCGGAAGTTGAAACTTTCTGTAAATTTCTTCTTCTTCTTGAATATTTTCTATTACGGTTATCAGCTGCGCTCCCGTGTTCGAAATTTTTCTCATGGATTTTTTTTGCATATTCTTATAAGCATATTTAACATAATCCATCGGCTGCCAGAGGGTTCTATCGGTAGTTTTTTGTTTAAACAATTGTTTTTAAACAAATTCAAAAAAAAAATGCTGCGTCTGAAAACATATTTATAAAATTTTTTGAACAAAAAAATTCACTTGTGATTTTTCTCTAAAGTTAATAGTTTTCGAGATATTTGCGTTTGAAGTTTGAAAAATCGCGATTTTTGCGATTTTCAAGGTCGAAAAACAAGAGGAAAGAATCTTAAATTTAAGGGTGCCAACTAGACCTGTGTCGATCGTGATTGATCGAATCTTTTTGATTCGATCGCAACCTATGCACGAGTGATCGAATCACGAATTTCTAAAAGACCCGATCTTATTTAACCCCATCCCGATTTACTTGACAAGACTAACCAAATTGCACTTTATTTTCATATGTTTTCACACAACAGTATATAACTAATTGCTTGCTGATACAATCGTTTACATGCTTTCATTCATCGCACTCTTTCTCGTGTTGTTTTGAATTTTGACAGGTAATCCAAACGGAACCGATTTCTTCTACGCTCGCGTAGAAGAGTCGCGACCTTTCGATTTCTCAGTCTTTTGAATCGCGAACTCGATCGATCGCGTCTTGATCGAGATCTAATTCAGTTTGAGATCGAATCATTGACATGCTGATATATGTATTGTCGATCTCTCTGTCTTTTGGGTCGCGAACTTGATCGCGTCGTGACCGAGATCGAATTCAGTTTGAGATCGAATCAGTGACATATATAGGTACGAACCGCGACACGTGATTTTATATTCAGGTTTTGTTTGCGTGTTTTAGTGAATTTAGTTGATATTATCGTCGTCTCCTCTATCCACATTTATATACATTAATGAAGCGTCTATCTTTAATAAGAAAAGCTCTTTAAAATTGAAAAGAGCCTCTCAAATTTTATTTCTTAATCACAGTTTGGAGTAAATTATCATTTTTGATATTAAAAACTATTAGTTATTTCCTTTTTTAACATTTTTATGTTGTTTTTCTTTCATGTAGGTTATCTTATTAATGTATATTCTACCCGGTTCACCGGTTCAGCATTCGTCATTCGTAACAAAGGAACTGCGACCCGCGACCCAAATGATCGAAATGATCGAATCTTTTTAACCCGATCACCATACGAATGGGTCATGATCGACCCGGGTCTCGACAAATGATCGATCGACACAGGTCTAGTGCCAACGTCCTCAGATGAAGTTTGGACATTGTTTAACAAAACCCCGATGCGTATTTGGCCATATTTCAATTATCAAGCCTTGTTTTTTAATTGTTAAATATAGGTGTGCTCGACCTTTTTCTAACGCTTCCGTATGCAGCGCGCCGCCGCATTGCTCTCTCTATGTATGTATATAACGCGCTCGCTCTGTATACGTGTACCGTGTACCCAACACCTACACTTGTAATTGAATTTCAATATAATTTATTGATATTTTTCCGTCTGATAATAGCATATTTACAGATTGAAGATTATGAATAGTGCGCTTTATATAGAAAAAAAATACCCTCAGATACGCAAAATCAAAGTATTCACTCCATTATATTTAATATTTATATATTGTTTTACTATGTAACAATAAATTCAAAACTTTTTTGATAATAGAATATAATAATATAATGCGTGTTTTAAATCAGTTCTTCAATGAAAAAAAAGTAGATACATTTTTATTATAAAAGTTTCATGCATAACAAATCAATAATAAAAAAAAATTAATCTTTATCAATAATTAATAAATTATATTGAAATTTAATTACAACAAGTGTAGGTGTTGAGCACACGTATACAGAGCGAGCGCGTTATATATATACATAGAGAGAGCAAATCCGCGGCGCGCTGCATACGGAAGCGTTAGAAAAAGGTCGAGCGCACCTATATTTAACAATTAATACACAAGGCTTAATAATTGAAACATGGCCAAATACGCATCAGGGTTTTGTTAAACAATGTCCAAACTTCACCTTAGGACGTTGGCACCCTTCAAATTAAGATTCTTTCCCCTTGTTTTCCGACCTTGAAAATCGCAAAAATCGCGATTTTTCAAACTTCAAACGCAAATATCCCGAAAACTATCATGAATTTGTTCAAAAAAAATTGTTTAAACAAAAAACTACCAATAGGACCCTTTGGCACCCGATGGTTTATGTTAAAGGTACCCACTCCTCATAAGAATATGCAAAAAAATTCCATGAGAAAAATTTCGCACACGCGAGCGCAGCTGATAACCGTACTATTCTTAGTTATCAAAAATCTCAAGTTTTGATATATTTGCAAAAAACCAAACCTCTCATTTTTTTCGTTCGGTAAATTTTTAATAACTTTTACAATTTTCGCGAGCGGAACTTAATTTCGAACATACAGGCTAACCTCTAATTCTACAGGCTATTCACCAAAAGCTTATCCAGATAGTCACAAATGATAGTTGTTTCAGCCTTGATGTGATTATTCTAAAACTAAATAAGATAATCACTTATTTAACATACTCGTTATGAAACTACGTTAGGTAGGTTAATTATTAGTACCTTTGAGCATTTACTGAAATTATCAACCTTGAATGCCCAACGAATAATGAGCCTAAAATCCAATGCGCAATTTAAATAACTTGATTTGAGTAATTCGTAATGGCACACATAATTTATCACAATAATATGTAACGGAAGCCCACAATTTCATAAAGAACAAATATTAATTGATGTGTATTAATTCAATAGTTCAAGATCCGTAATGAGTCTTTACTTACCTACAAATAGTTTTTTCATGAAAAATTAATTTACTAATTTAAAATCAGGAAATCTTCTTCACAAAAAAATTTATTTTTTGAGATATTGATTCTTTTCAAATTTGTGATCATTTTGAGCTTCTAATTTTTGTCTATGTTATTACAAAAATTTTCGACATCCTCAAACCATTTGAATTATGACATTATTTTCATGAGAAGTCATTATATAATGTCAGAAATATATACATTATATGCTCACAAAACTAAATAAGTAACAATACAATACAAAGAAACAAAATTAATATATATATATATATATAGTATTATTTATATATATAAATATATATATATAAATATATATATTGATATATATATATATATATATATATATATATATATATATATATATATATATATATATATATATATATATATTTATATATATATATATATTAATTTTGTTTCTTTGTATTGTATTGTTGCTTATTTACTTTTGTTAGCAATAATCTGAATCTGTAAAACAGCTTTATTATACAGCTGGAAAGTCAGAAAAAAGAAAACGAAGTCTCATTGAAATTTTTTGCAATGATTTCCGTTGTCATTCACTAGTTACGTGCAATTCAGTCTAATCTCAGCAGTCAGGTCTCCTTATATTAGAAGGTAATGAACATCACAGAAAACCTTACCCACATAATGTACATCAAGCACATATTATATACATTATATGGGTTTATGTAGTTTTTACCCCGAGGCGAAGATAAGGGGTTATAGTCTCACGACAAAAAGTTAGTAGCTGGTCCGATTTTAAAAATTCCAACGGATATCCATAAAACACATATCATTTCATAAGAAAAGTGTTTTCTAGAATTTTTTCTCACGAAGACTGAATAAATTATAGCGGTTTTTAGATTTTTTTGTCTATAGACATGTGGTGCTATCTATAAATCTTAAAACTAAACCGACTTTTACAATAATGAAATAAAATGATGCATTTAATGTGTAGTTTTTTAATTTATATAATACATTCAAAAAATATTGACGACATGCACATGCGCCGAGGGGGGTAGTTTTACGCTGTATGGTGTCCGGATTTTTTGTACCATCTAATATCAGCAGACCTAACTGCAGATTTCAGAATATATATATATATATATATATATATATATATATATATATATATATATATATATATATATACATATATATATATATATATATATATATATATATATATACATATACGTGTATATATATATATTTTAATTGATGAGGCATAAGCTACTGGAAAGACTACTCTATAACCGTATATGTCCTGCAGTGGATGCAGTGACCCCCGTGGAACAGGCTGGGTTTAGGAGCGGTCGTAGCTGTGCTGACCAGGTCTTATCCCTGACAACTCAAATCGAATCGGGGTTTGAAAGGGGCCTGAGAACATCCGTAGCGTTCATTGATCTTACTGCAGCGTATGACACCGTATGGAGGAAAGGCCTAATATACAAATTACTCAGAGTCATACCATGCCTGAAAACGTGCCATTTAATTAACAACCTACTATCAAACAGGCTATTCCAAGTCTTTTTAAACGATGCTAAGAGCAGTATTAGGAAGCTGAACAACGGCCTCCCGCAGGGCTCGGTGCTAGCCCCACTTCTGTTCAATCTCTACACAGCTGACCTACCTAAAATGAGGTGTAGAAAATTTGCGTATGCAGACGACCTAGCAATTTCCTACCAGCACAAACTGCCAACTGAACATGCTTTGAATGAAGACCTCGCCAAGCTTAATGACTACTTCAGAAAATGGAGACTATGCCCAAGCCCGTCTAAAACGGAAGTCTGCTGCTTCCATCTATCGAACCGGCAAGCAAATGATCCCCTGCGGGTAGAATTTAATGGCAGAACCCTTAACCACAATAAAAACCCAAAGTACCTAGGCGTGACGCTCGATCGATCACTAACATTCAATAAACATCTTGGAAACGTGGCTGGTAAACTGAGAACGCGCAATAACATCATAGCCTGTTGCTGGAACAACATGGGGAGCTACAGCGGCGGTTACTCCGGACAGCGGCTCTGGCCTTAGTATACTCTGTCGTAGAATATTGCTGTCCTGTTTGGATCGGCAGTACATATACCACAAAAGTAGATGTGCAACTAAACCAAACAATGAGACTGATTACTGGGACTATACGGCCAACACCAACGCGCTGGCTTCCAGTGCTCAGTAATATCACACCACCAGATATCCGACGAACTACGGCTCTCAGCAGAGAATATAAGAAAATTATGGCTAACGCGGACCTACCAATCCATACCGATATCCCATACCTAACAGGGCAGTATCATCGGCTCAAATCGAGGCAGCCAGCCATCCGATCAGCACTAGAATCGAACGAAATCTACCATGCGACCAATAAATGGACTACCACATGGACATAAACTGCAGGAGACCACTACATCCAACTAGATGATCAAACGCACTGTTTTAACGGATCTGACCTGCCACGCCGACTATGGGCAAAACTCAACCGAGTTAGAACAGGTTACGGGAAATGTGCTGACTCCTTATACAAATGGGGCAGGGCAGAATCCCCACAATGTGACTGTGGATCTCCGCGGCAAACTATCCGCCACATCGTATCAGAATGTCCTAACCGTTCCTACGCTCATGACCTGGAAGATTTCATGAAAGCCACACCAGAGGCAATTGAATGGCTTCGTAATTTGGATGTAGATATATAGTTTGTCAGAATAATTATGTTTGTCCTTATATATTTAAGATTTCTTTGTTTCTGTGTATTTTGTATTTTACATACTTCTGTCATTGTATAATACCTCAGAGGAAGACATTGATGTAAATAATAATTAGACACAGCTTACTTCTTGACAATCTGAATTAAAAATTTATTTTCACTTCTCTTAAATGGAATGAAGAAGCTTAATGATAGTGAATAAGATCTTTTACCTTGTAGTTCTTTATAGCACTTTCCATTATATGATATATATATATATATATATATATATATATATATATATATATATATATATATATATATATATATATATATATATATATTATACACTGTGGACCACCAGGAACTGCATCGATCAATATCTCAGAAACTGAATGTAGGAAAAATTTGAAATTTTGGAAACCGGCTACATTACTATTCAGCTAATATATTAATTCATAATAGACCCCAATTCGCTTATTTTATATTGGATACCCTATAATATTACATTTTTGAATTCTACCTAAAATTCTATGCAGATTTTATGCATTATGTCATAAACTACGTTTGTGACATATTTAAGTTTTTATGTCAAAAATGACGATAGCAAGTCCTAACATAATTATCAATTGATCCTATAAGGAAGCCCTTATTGCTTACTTTGGGTTGGATTTCTTGTTGAGAAGGACTTACTTCAATAGATTTCGTATAATATTTGGATAACTAATCATACAAGGTGATAAAAAAATGAGATTCAGAAAACTGATAAAAATCAATTTTTTCTAATGGAAACTCCCCATTTTTCTTATTTGGTACTATTAAGCATCAAAAATCAAGGTAACTTTTTATAAGGTTATTTATACCTAAAATTTTTAGTTTTCGAAATATTGCCAATTTTATATTTTTATATGACGATTTTGCATTTAATCAACAATAAAGAATTAGATCTAGGATAGCCACGATCATATTTGACATTTCAAATTATCGTAATGGCATTAAATTATACAAAAGAAGATTATTCAAACTTGTAACCACTCTACCTTATTATATGCCCAAGCTAGCTGAGAGAAGTTATATATACACTCACCGGCACGAAAACCGGAGCAGTGGAATATTTTCAAACAAACTTCAAATTTTAATGCTTTGTGATGTTTCATCATTATAATATCATACACACAAAGAAAATAACATATTTTATGTATTATCCAACAACAATTTAACATATAATTGAAAAAAAGAGTGTTTTGTAACAATTTGAGAAACTAGAACGAAAACGCACAAACTGGTGTTGTGTTAAAAGTACCTTAAATTAATCAAAACTGAAACGACTTGCTAACAAAAACGGTGGAGCCGCATTGTTAATAACGGGTGTTGCCCCCACCTGATCGAATTACTGCATGTATCCTCCTTGGCATGCCTAAAATCAATTGGCGAATGTCCACTTGTGGAATAAGTTTCCATTCCTCTAGAAGAGCTTGTCGCAACTGATTTAAAGTTAAAGGAGCAGGAACACGACTTCGGATCCTTCGCCCAAGCATGTCCCAAACATGTTCTATGGGACTAACATCCGGACTCACCGCAGGCCACTCCATAACAGGAATATTTACCTCGTTTAAGTACTGTTGAGTTATCATCGCGGTGTGAGGTCGGGCATTATCATGCATGAAAAGAAAGTCATTTCCAATAAAGCCAACATAAGGGACAACAAAATCTTGGAGAACGTCCTCAATGTACCTGGCAGCAGTTAAGGCTCCTCTCGGAAGGATGTATAATTCTGTGTGAGCTGCCAGAGACATGCAGGCCCGCAACATAACTGAGCCCCCTTGGTATCCTGTTCTAGAAGTGAAGGTACATTCTGAAAACACGCTCGTGTGTCCACCCCCCCCCCCCCCCACCCCCCCCCCCCCCCACCCCCCCCCCCCCCCACCCCCCCCCCCCCCCACCCCCCCCCCCCCCCACCCCCCCCCCCCCCCAATGTTTTCGGAGGCATCAGCCACACTCCTTGCTAATACGGGGCCGATATATGTGTTTTGAAGCGACATGGAGGATGGAAATCTTCTACTGTGGCCGAAGGATACGTGGAAGATTCTATCAACAATAAAATTCAAATATCAAATAAAATTTTAGACTGTGAAATTTCAGGATCAAGTGCTGTCACCTCTACGGCAGTTGCTTGCAAATCAAAATGGATCGTCTTCCAACTCCCAAAACTACGATATCACGAGCTGAATCTGATTTATCTGGTTTAGGAATAAACATTGGTTCGTGCACTGGCTGCACCATTAATGTTAACATTGTAAATAATAAATAAAATTAGGTAGTGTTAAATTTTCTCACAATTTGAAAGCCTTAATTATTGTTATACATTAATAAATAAATGATTTCTTGGATTTTTGGTTGATTGAGGAACATAAAGGTTAAAATATAAAAATCCCATATAGTTTACATGCAGTGTGCGAAGTAAGTATTTCGCACACTACTTCGCGCACGGTGTCATGGTAACGAAGGAAAATGAAAAAAAGGGTCACTTCGCATATTGTTGTCAATGCGCGAACCTTGTCATTTTTTGACGTTTGTAGAAAAAAGTGTTTTGTTATAAACTGAAAATTTGTGATTGAAATTCAATAAAGTATTTCTGTTAGTAGAGAATTAACTTTAATTTAATTAAATTTCAGAGACTTAAAAAGTAATATAAGTATAACAGTAGGTACATACCAGTATGTTCTTTGCCATGAATATTGAATTTGATAGAATCTAATCTGGAAATCACGTCAACATTTCTATTAGTACCTTCACCCCAAATCCAAGTGAACATTATATTCAAGTTGATCGAAAGGAATTTTGGAATTTTCAATGATATGGAAGAACTGAAAAGATTATACTAAAACAGAAGTTTTAAATTAATATATATATATATATATATATATAAAATCAGAATGAAAATAATGAAAATTGTTTCTCATTATCATAATTTGACCAATGCCGTAGAAACTTTAGAACAATTTACTTAATTCATATTATGTTCACTTAAGTATGTTAAAAAATATTTATTCCTAATATATTGATTCATAGTTGAAGATTGTTTTTTTTTTTCAAATAATCTCTGTTTTTCTTACCAACTAACTAATTTGATTTGGATTGATTCAAAATATATGAATATATAGAATAATTTTGGAAAAATATGTGTTGAATTTCCCATGCAGGTGAGTAGCTCAGGCAATTATATATAGGTATTTATATATATATTTATATATATATATATATATATATATATATATATATATATATATATATATATATATATATATATATATATAATTTTTTTCAGTAATTTTTATGTGTTACTCTTATAATTAATAATGAAATTAGAATTTTTAAAACTAGAAATAAAAATCATACTATTTGTTTGGCTCATTATATTCTTCATCACATACATGATATATGTACAATACTATATTTTGTTGATTTTTCTAACGATATTCTTACAATAAATTCCAATTTAATATTTTTCAGATCATTCCATAATTTTATTTTCAGTAATTGAATCGAATTTCACGAAAACTATTGCTAGAGTTTTTTTTTGACAATGTATCAATAAAATACAACTATAAATAGTTTTCGAGGCTCCACTAAAAATTTCAGTCAAGAATTAGTTCAAGAAAACTCATTTTCAACACAAATAGAATTTGAAATAAAAAGCATATTTTCTTTTGAGCTCATTGAATTCTTCATCATACTTATGATACGCTTATCTGAACTGATACGTTCTCTTGAATTTCTTAACGATATTCTCAATTATTTTTCAGATCATTCTACACTCTTATTTTTAGTAATAAAATTAAATGGCTCAAAATTATATAATAGAAATATTTTTTGAGAATGTACAAATAAAATACAATTATAAATGATTTTCAAGGGTCGTAGAAAAATCAATGAAAATCTTTAAAACTTATTTTCAACACAAAATTTAACTTAAAAAATAATCCAACTTGAATTAATATGCTTGCTTCACTTACCCCATTATGAAATTTTGAAAAGTAGCGTGAGTAATAATCTACTACTATGATGATTTGTAGGGGACTAATTTGTTTCTGACCTCTATCTAATTGATGCAAACCACTTGCTACTCAGAGCTAAGTTTTGCATCAAATGAGTAGTTTTATTACATAATGCTCATTACACTGATTAACTACGCTAAATTATTGAATTTACCCAAATAATGAAATTCCAGAGTAGTTATCAAAGTCGAAAATATATTTTTATTGAATAGTATTTATTAAATAAATGTGCTGGAATTTTCCAAACTTCTTTTGAAGTTGTGGTTAGGTATTTTCAAGATAATGGCTCACCTTACAATAAAATATTACTTAATACATAAATGAAGGAATTTTTTATATGTAGGCTGTCAAAAGTGACGATATCTAGCTGTATACACCATTTGCCAAGAATTATGGAATAACTTATAGAGAATAATTTCAATTTCAGGGCAAATTCTTCGAAATATGTTTCAATTCCATAATTTTATCATACAGTATGAAAAATGTTGTGATAATATTAAGATTCACTTTTTGTAAGTTTACACTTTACATGATCAGAGATTGACCTGTTGTCGTAGCCAGATTTCCTTTAAAGTCATTTAGAATTCTAAAAATATCAGCAAGCGATTATCATCAGTGAAGGAAGATAATTCTCAATTTGTTTCAAGTTTGAAGAATCGCCTAAATGAAAGTAATAGAAAAATCAATAAGAACCTCTAGAAATTGACTGCAGCTGATTACTTGTGAAATACTACTATTTCAGTAAGAAATTCAACACAATAAAATTCAATAGTTTGAATTGAGGAGACTAACACATGGTGTAAGTTTAAATTTTCGGTAATATCTGTGACATGTTTCAATATACAAAGTGCAATATTATATAGAAACTAAGAACCGTGTTTGTATAAAGCAAATACTGAATGGGTACATGAGTAGAAAATTATCTACAATTCAATTCCCGAAGTAGTTTGCAGGAAGCATAATTATTATGCTACCTCAAGAGAGGAGTATGATTCACTTAAATCTATTAATTAATTAAATCATTGGAATCTTTATGATTATTAATTTCTGAAAATTAATCAATTCTAGATTCACAGTTTGTTTATTATATTTCACTTTGTAGTAGAAAATATACATATATAGTTTCAGTTACTCCTTATATCAAGCAAGGAAACACTCTAGCGAAGTCATGAAAATTACATATAAATTTTATCAATTAATATTTAATGGATTCTTATAACTGCTCTGTAACAAAATGATAAAATATGGTAGACTTACTGAACCTCACAGTTTTATTATGTATGTTTATCAAATTTCGCCAAAATTCACTACTGCAAATGATCAATCCCTTTCACTCGTTTCAATAGAATTAAATGAATATCTCAATTATTGGCAATACATACCTACATCCTCTCCGTGGCCGTGCTACAAGTTACGTTTCCGGCCATGTGGGATAACAATAATACCCCATTGAAATACTTCATGATCTTTTGTAAGTCATGGTGTACAAAGATGTACAGGGTGGCCAGATGAGAATGTAAAGTGCTGTATCTCGTAAACTATCCGTCGCAAAGACTTGCGGTAAAAAATGTTATGACAAAAGTGGCCAACAGCAAGGCCATCTCAAGAGTTTTGGTGCCCCAAGGCACCGGATTTTTTAGTGCCCCCATACTTTACATATTCATCTGAAATGAATAGATGTGAAATAATATATTTTTTCATTCTGGACACTAAATAACAATTCTAATATTCAACAAAAATATAATAACGATTATTCTAATGAAAATTATTAAATTTCGAACGTAACTTTGTTACAGTAATTGAAAACAATAATGAATGGGGTACTCAGTACGATCATGTGTACGGTTAGCAGGTTTTCACTTTGAAAACCTGGGTGCGATTAGCAAAACTGTATCTCTCTCTCTCTCTCTCTATATATATATATATATATATATATATATATATATATATATATATATATATATATATTATATATATATATTATATATATATATATATATATATATATATATAAATATATATCTATATATATATAAATATATATATATATATAAATATATATATATATATATATATATATATATATATATATATATATAATCTCTTGATAATTATTAGCAATAACAGGCTGGTTGAATCTTGAAAAACTCGATTTTATTAAAAAGTTGACGTTTCACTATGATATTCGTAATTGAAATTTCTTTGACATTTATTGATTTGAAAAATTTTTTTGAAAAGACAAGGCTGCTTTGTCTTGCTAATTATTTATTATATGCTATTCAGTCTAATATTAACATTCAAAATTGTTATCATTAGATGGTAAGGGAAACCAAAGAAACCTTTACCTACGTAATGTTTGAAAATAAAATTAATAGGGTACTATTTATCTAACAACAAAGAAATTAGTCATGGGAAAATATTAAAGATGTGGAGTAAGATTATCGGTATATCACGTTTATATGGAAGCAGCCGTTGACACGTGTTTCGGACTCTTTGGTCCTCATCAGAACGGCGTAGCCAAGCATTGGATTGAAAATTTGAAGATGAAAATAGTACAACAAACAAAATCCTCTGATACGGAAAAAAAAAATCCTCTGATTCAACCAGCCTGTTATTGCTAATAATTATCAAGAGATTAAAAATAGATCACAGGCAACAACAATTCGAATAAATATATATATATATATATATATATATATATATATATATATATAAATTTATATATATATATATCTATATATATCTTCGTATGTATGTATGTGCTTATGTATTTAAGCGTTGTTTACACGATAACGGAGGCAATTTTGAAGCAATAGGGTTGAAAGTAGTTAGTTTCGTATGATATCTTGGATGGGATTGTTTTTGGTTCGAATTGGTTGGGGGTTGACCCTCCTGGGGGGGGAAATAAATCTTGTTTACACGATAAAGGTCGCAATTTTGAAGCAATAGGGTTGAAAGTTTGTAAATAGGTAGTTTCGCATGATATCTTGCATGGGATTGTTTTTGGTTTGAATTCATTGAGGGGTTGAACCCCCCGGGGGGTTCAACCCCATATCTTGAATGGGATTTGTTTCGGTCTGAATTGATTGGGGGGTTGACCCCCTGGGGGAAGAAATAAATCTTGTTTACATGATAAAGGTCGCAATATTGGAGTAATAGGGTTAAAAGTTTGTAGGTAGGTATTTTCGAAAGATATCTTGGATGTGATTAGTTTTGGTACGAATTGGTTGCGGGGTTGATCCCCCGGGGAGGAAATAAATATTGTTTACAAATTAGAGGGCGCGTTTTTTTATAATTTGGAAAAAAAACATTATTTGATGAATATATTTTTTAAACTGGATACTTTATGAAAACCTGCTCTTCTTATGCAGCTCGCTGCGATAAAATTTTTCTATTAAGATTTCTATGGTACGTGCGCAAAAATCACCGTCGGGTGGCCTAAGGAGTCATCGAAAATGAATTATAAGCTGTTTTAAATCGAATGTATTTCAGTGTTTCCTACAAAATTGAAATATTTTTGTGTTGGATTAATTTTTTTCAATATTCAGCTGGAAAAATTCACTACCTTGATTCTGGCGCAATGCCCCCCTGAGGCACGTGCCTCGTGTGCCTTGCCGTTAAGATGTCCCTGCAACAGAATATTCTGGAAATTATTTTCAGTTTTCTAAGATGACCGCCAGAGGGCGTAACCGCCATCTAAAACTTTCAAGGTGATTTTTCTCTTAAATACACCATGTGAATGTACCACAAAATTATTTACTTTCTTATGCTAAGCTTCATCTGAGTAATTTTTGTTCAATACTTTTTAACATACCTATTGAAATGAAGTGGTGGGGGGTGATACATTTTTTTTGAATAAACAACTGTAACTCCTGAACGACTGAACGGATTTCAACAACATTGGTCTCGTTGAATAAAGCGTTTATAGCTTCATCAAAACCATTTTATCTGTGATGTGTTAAATTTTCAGTGATGCCACTAGAGCGCGTTTTTTGATATAATAACAGAAAATTGCCAATTTCTCTGAAAAATCAAATGCAATAACCTGACTTTCATGTCATTTAAATGTAGTGTAATGATACCAAATCATTACACTGCCACTATAAGTATAATTCCAATATTTGTTGAAAATCTGATTTTAGGCATGTGTATTCTGACTAGGTACCTTGCACTTGCATATTATTACATTAGGTAATTATTATGCTCCTACACCTTTTTTTTTTGATTTTTTTCAACCAAGAGCAACCAAGAGTAGGTAGGTACTATTATTTAAAAATCATGAAATAATGAAATTTTATTATTGATCCTTGAAAAAAGACAAATAAATGAAAATAAATACCGGTGTAATAATGTCTCCTTAGAAATATATGATAACTAAATTTTCTTTTTTCGATATTTTAGGCTAGGAATAAGATAACGAGATATGGTTTTCACTAGCCTATTTTGATATCATTATGCTACATTTTGATGTCAAAACAGGCAGGTTATTGCATTTGATTGTTCAGAGAAATTGGCACTTTTTTGTTATTATATCAAAAAACGCGCTCTAACGGCATCACTAAAAATTTGACATATCACAGATAAAATGTTTTTGATGTAACAATAAATATTTTTTTCAACGAGACCAACGTTGTCACATTGAACATCCGTTCAGTCGTTCAGGAGTTACAGCTATTCATTCAAAAAAACATTGAATCACCCCACCACTTCATTTCAATAGATACATCAAAAAGTAATAACCTAAATGTTACTAAGTAAGTAATTACTCGAATTAAGCTTAGCTTGGAAACACATATATTTTTGTGATAAATTTACAAGATGTATTTCAGAAAAAAATCACTTTAAAAATTTTAGATGGCGGTTATGTCCCCTGGCGGCCATTTTGGAAAACTGAAAATAATTTCCAAGATTTTCTCTTCGCCATTTTAGTTATATTTTTTACCGCAAGTCTCTACGACCAATAGTTTACGAGATACAGCACTTTCCATTCTCATCTGGCCACCCGGCACAATGAAACATTAATAATTCACAGTTTCTCTATTAAAACAACTTTCTATTTTTTACAATAACAGATTATTTAAGCTTCATCGTTACTTTTACAATCGGACATCAAAATTTTTAACTTTCTTCTCTGTGTATGTTGCAAATGAGTTTTTTGCATGTACTATAAATAAAAAATAGGCATTGAGTGCATCCATATCAATAATTTATATAGAATCCCTAAATTACCACCACGAAGTTGAACGAACAAATGTATATTCTCTGGACATTTTATCGCCGGTGTCAACTGCCCCTTTGGTTTTATTATAGTGTAAAATAATTTCAGGTTTACGTTTTCGGCCAATCGACGACACTATAAGAGAGAAATTGTGGGATTAGGATTTCGATACTCTACGAACTGTGTGGGGTAACAAGGGTCGACACTTAATTAATTTCAGTTTTTTGTTTAAAATTGTAGGTAAATTGAGTGATATATAAAAAAAAAGTTGGTAATGTATTTTTCTAGGAATACCTGGAGGGAAAAAAATTATAAAAAAATTGTTTGGAGGATAATTTTGAAAAACCGTATCTGGGGTACCTGAAATACCCCAATCGGTCACGAAAAGGATATTATAAGAATATTAGATTCGGACTTTATATTCTTTATAAATTGAAACCATCCAATGCAATATGGAAACCAGTTGCTCAAACGTCGAGAAAGAAATAACTCATGAGAAGTTATCTTCTGGAAATGAAACTACTAACAAAATAGATTATACTAATATACCTAAAAAAACTAATCTACTTCCTGTGAAGCCAAGCTGCCCGTGCATAATGGAATAAATAGGAAGTAACTGTGCTTATATCATATTATACTATTAATTCTGGCTCAAAGTTTCCAAAAATTGAACCATTAATAAGTGTAAGTAATCCAGAATTTTGGTAGTGTTTTCAATGACGAAGATATTCTTGAAAATTGACAGTTACAATTACAATTATTTTAGTACTAAAATTAGTTGGAAATTCGGACTACTTTCGAATCCATCACAGAAATTGTTCAGGTATATAATAATATTAATTTTTATTAATTTCTAAATGAGTAAACAAAAATAAAAATTATAAAACTCACGAAACAATAGCATGCGTCATCCACTTAACAGCGTTGATCAAGCCCAACCAACCAATAAACATTAATGATATCTTTGAAGGTACATTCATTCAAAATTTTGGTATACAATAAAAAGATTTTGTGTGAGTATTTGATCATTCAACAAACAATACGAAACATCTCCATGATTCCACAAAAAGATACATCAAGGCCCATAATCGACATACTTCATAAAGCGAACAAGGAAAATTCTTCTATAATGTAAAAATTATTAAACAACTTTCCAAGGAAACTGGTTATATGTATTCCCCGGAGAGATTTCTAAATTCACAATCCACTCGCTGTTGGATTATGAATGTAGAATTTCATGTTGAGAATTTATGTATTCTCCCAACGGGATTCTGCATTTGAGATCGAAGCGGTGAATTGTTGGTTTCCAATATCCTTGGTGGAGGTTGCTATCCAGATAGTAGCTCGGTCAAGATTTGTATTGGAGAAGAATTAGAAATTTGTTAATTAACTCCGAGCCAAATAAGCTGCACTGATGAGATCTAATAAGATCGAAACAGCTGTATGCAGATTTTGAGTGAAGGTGACCTGACGATTTCTATAATTCACTGTTGAATTGTGAAGGTAGAATTTTCGCCAAGGAATAAATATAAACAGCTGTCTTCGAAAGCTGTTTGATAATTTCTTAGATTAATGAAGAATTTTCCTTGTTCACTTTATGTGGTGTATTAAATTGACCATGATCAATTTGTATATTTTTCATGATTTGATTTTGCCCATAATATAATCACAACAAATCAACAAATCAAAAAGTATGAACGTATGCATTTTAAACATCTATTATATCCGCAATTTATTTACGTTTTTCTCAAGAATCCGACTTCATTCGTTTTTTAAATGTTCAAATTAGCAATATCCTTGAATTGGTCATGGATAGAACACGTGGAGCGAGAAATACATGCGACTTCTGGCCTACCGATTTAGCTATCTTAGGCAAAATGAAAAGTTTTCCTCTATTTCAGAGAATTCTAGAGTAAATGTTGATATTGATCTCAGCCAAAGCAAAATTTTTTCTCTTAGATACATCTTAATGAAGAAAGAACAACTATCGCAAATCCAATACACTTGCATCCGTAAAAAGTACATCTGTGCAACAATGACATTTCATGCTATAAGTAATTTTTAAAACCCATTTCTAGGTAACTTCCAATTATTTTAGATAGAAGTTGCTTACTATTTCCTGTGCTAATATTTCATAACAAATATGTGGCTGTAGGTACCAATTTCAAAATATTTATTCCGCTGAAACTTGAATCTGGGATCTCAGTATACCGGGTGGCAAAGTGATGTAACTCGTGAACTGTTTGTCGTTAAGGCCAACAGAACATCCTGGAAATTACTTTCATGTTTCCAAGAGGGCCACAAAGGGTCGTAACCGCTATCTAAAACTTTTAAAGTAATTTTTCTCTGAGATACACCTAGTAAATGTGTCATAAAAATATATGTATTTTCAAGCTAATCTTCATTCAAGTAGTTCTTGTTCGATCCTTTTTGAAGTATCTATTCAAACGAAGTGGTGTGAGTGATTCAATATGATAACCTGACTTTTTTCCATCAGAATGTAGTGCATTGATATCAAAATAGGCTCGTGAAAACATTATCTCGATATAATTCCTAGTCCAAAATATCGAAGAAAAAAAATTGTAGTTGTCATATAATTCTAAACAGATGCCCTCACACCGGTATTTGTCTTTATTTGTTTTTGTCATCATCCAAGAATTACTGATGAAATTTCATAATTTCATTATTTTTAAATGATAGTATTCTTAGTTAAAAAACGTGAATAACGTAATTAATGTAATAATATGCAAATGCAAGGTAGTTAGAATATGAAAAGCAGGCCAGGGAGGAAAAACATATGCCTAAAATCAACTTGTAAACAAATATTAAAATTATTATACTAATAGTGGCAGTGTAATGAGTTTTTGAGGCACATATAAAGGATTGAAAACGATTCAAATGCCGAAGCTGTTGATATCATTGCGGTGTGTCATTCTGAATATCTTCAAAGTGCCGCATTGGCCCAAAGAGTATACACAGCTCTCTAACCAAATCGATGTTTACACCATGCGAGAAATTTTCCACGTTCACTGCGAAATTTGCGTAATACTGACAGCTTTCGACCTTAGGAGTTTCAGATAAAAATTCTCCATTTTCCCCAAATATGCCCACAAAAGTCTCGCATGGCGTAAACACCGATTTGGTTATAGAGCTGTGTATACTCTTTTGAGCATTTTGAAGACATTCAAAATATACCGCAATGATATCAACATATCAACAGCTTCGTCGTTTGTCGGGCCACAAAAACTCATTATACTGCCACCATATTTTAATATTTATGAATCAGTTGATTTTAGGCATATGTTTTTCCTCCCTGGCATGGTCTTCATATTCTGACTATCTTGCACTTGCATATTATAACACATTATCATGCTTACACACGTTTTTTGAAAAAAATTTTGAACTAAGAACACTTTTATTCAAAAATCATAAAATTATGAAATTTTATCATTAATTCTTGGAAAAAGACAAACAAATAAAAGCAAATACCGGTGTAAGGGCGTCTTTTTAGACTACATATTTTAGACTAGGAACAAGATTTCGAGATACGGTTTTCAGAAGCCTATTTTGGTATAAGTGCACTACATTCTTATGAAAAAAAAGTCAGGTTATTTTATTAAATTTTTTAGAGAAATTGCAATTTTCTGTTATTATATCAAAAAACGCGCTCTAGCGGCATCTTTAAAAATTTGACATATCACAGATAAGATGGGTTTAATAGAAAAGTTAATGATTTTCCCAACGAGGCCAACTTTGTTACAATCCGTTCAGTTGTTCAGGAGCTACAGCTGTTTATTTATAGAAACATTGAATCACCCCCCCATCACTACATTTCAATAGATACGTCAAGAAGTGTTGAACAAAAACTACTCGAATGAAGGTTAGCTTGAAAACACATATATTTTTGTGATACATTTACTAGGTTTATTTCGGAGAAAAATCACTTCGAAAGTTTTAGATTTCGTTTACGCCACTTGGCATTCATCTTGAAAACATGAAAGTAATTTCCAGGATTTTCTGTTGGCCACTTTAGTTATAATATTTTTTACCGCAGGCGTTTACGACAAATAGTTCACGAGATACATCACTTTGCATTCTTATTTGGCCACCCGGTACATACTAGGTTCTCAATGCAGTAGTTCCATCTGAGGTGTATCTGATTTTTGTAACGGTTTTGATAACGTAAACATCATCGGTACGTTTTATATTTAAGTATTGGAAGCTAGGCAAAGTTCTTATGCTATTCGCGAAATGTAAATACTTTGTCAAAATTATTGATGTTGAATCCAAAAATTGGATGATAGGGGAGACCGAGGACAGTTGTGACAATTTTCACTTCAACTGATATATATCAGTCAATAAAAATTCTACGTCTATGGGTTGTATGAGTCAATGTAGCTCAATCCATACACTTTTATAAATAATCATCAAAATTAATGAAAGTATTAAGGTTTCAGAGTAAATGTACAAAAATGGAAACTACTCACAGTGTCACAACTCTCCTAATGTCAAGGTAAGTTGTGACAGATACCAAGGTAAGTTGTGACAGATACCAAGGTAAGTTGTGACACCTATCTATTCATCTATTTGGTCATTAAAAAATACCATTATATTAACGATAAAAAACAACGCATTTCTTTCAAACGAGGTATTTTATTCATATTATTCGGTATGCCTGTTTGTACTAAAATAAAATATAATATTCAGTCTAAAAATCAAAATTTAATCCGATAAACAATTATGGCAAACATATTGAAGCTCACCCCCAGTGCAAGCTTCGTGAGACCAGTCTTTGCATTCGAGGCACTGGACCCACTTCTCTTTGGATTTACTATTGGAAAAGGTCTCAAGGCAACACAAGCACAAAAAATTATTTTCTTCATCTTCTTCGGATTCATCCTCTTCATAATCAGCTTCACTTTTTTTTATTAGTCTTCTTTATTTTTGTAGGTTTCTTCTTTTTCCTCGCTTAGAACACGATGGAATGCTTAGAACGATAAACTTAGGTGTATGTAATTGCCTATAAGCATTTCCAGCCAAAGCCAATGTGACCAATGTTCCCCTTTCCGCCGATGTCATCCACTGACCTGTTTTTCTCCACGTCGCGCGATTATTCTATCAGGCTTTTGTACTGTAGTTATTCCCGTCTCATCGATATTCCAAATATCTTTTGCGTCAAGTGGATGTTTGCTCAAGATACCTGTGTAATGGTTAAAAAAAGCAGAAACATTTGTTTTATTAAAGCTCGTAGCGCGAGCTATGCTTGTGGCTTGAGGCAATCGTACAGATAAAATGGGATGGCGTTGCATAAAAAGCTTGAGCCACACTTCTCCTGCTTCCTGTTTTCCTCCCATGATGTCGGAAATTTTTTATTAATTTTTTCGCTAACATGTACGCCAAGTTTCTTGTCTCTTTGTTGTGAGGCATAATTAGATGCTGCACATGTCAACAAATACTCACATAATATATTTTCTTCCTCTTCTGTAAAAATCGTCGGGCTAACATAACCAACAGATGGAGACTCGTTTGTAAGATTAGCTTGATATGCCTTTTTCTTTTTAATATATCTTTGCAAGGACATATAGTTGAGATTGTAAGAGGATGCAGCATTTCTAAGACTTTTACCTCTTAATGTGACTTCTTCAAAGGCCAGTTCATACATTTCGATACTACTCATACCTCTCAGTCTTTCTTTTATATTATTTGGCATTCTGAAACAAAAAAAGCAATTCAACCATGAAATATCACACCACGCGACAAATAAAAGAACTTTGCAGGAAATTAACGATAATAGGAGAGTTGTGACAAGCTGTCACAACTCGCCTCAGTGCAAAAAATCGTGGGCCGGTCAGAATAATGATTCGTTATTTCAAATAAGATGTCAATACGAAAAAAAACAATACTATGCTTGGAAACTTGAATAACTAAAGTATATGAGAAAAAATATCATAATAATGCAAATATAATATTCAACAATATATATGCCATCAAAATTTTGGTAAAAAACTTACTTTCTGCAATTCTTCGTATACAAATGTCGTACACTCACAACCGCTTTCCGTGGACTGTCATCAAGTACTTCGTCAAATAGCGAGTCTGAAAAACAACAAACGCGCGCTCTGGTGAGCTCGATAGTAGTTATAGGTTCATAGAAATCGACAATGTCACAACTCTCCTCTGTCACAATTCTCCTCGGTCTCCCCTAATCCTGAAATCTATCTCCGCTAATTGCTTCACTTGATTCCAATCATTGCCTTTGTTTTGTACAATGATACTGTGTCATTCGCAAATGAAACCTTAATCTTTCGGTCGAAATTGAATACCTAAACACAATTGATGTAAAATAAAAATAAAACAGATTTAAATAGAAATGAAATCATACTTCTATTAAAGATATTTTCAGTTCGTGATGAAATCGAGAAAAGATATTTTCCAGGTGAAAAGTATATTAAAGCCTACTTTATTTGCAGTAGAGTCGAGTTTTTTACGAGACATAATTAGTGATTCAATCTTGTGAGAATCTGAATAACGAATTCACATTTAATGTCTTATTTTTTTCGAAAATAATGAACTATTGCATCGTATAAAAGTCAACAGTGAGGTAAGGGAGTGTTTTTTATATCCTCAATTGTTCTTGAGGCGA
>JARQZK010002889.1:562500-585000 GCA_030704885.1 Cynegetis impunctata
TGAAGTCTCAACCTGCCTACTCTTCAGAGTCAACTGACGGGCCGATCGTCGCGTGGCCGTATTTATAGGGGAGGGGGGCGGCTACTCACGCTCATCAGTGCGGGATGCACTCTGATTGGGTGTTACATGGCCACCACTGAGAAGTGGTTTCCATGCTGATGGGAGTCTGTGACTGTCATCTCTGGTGTTCAAACAATTTGGACGTTTTTCTATTTCTACAGCTTCACGGAAAATTCGGGATTTGAAAGATCGGACGGGAGCAATAGTTCTTGTATTGGGGAAATCGATAATGTGGCCTGTTTGGGTGTGATGTTGGGAAAGGGCGTTGGAGATATCTGAGTATCTTACTGAAAGTGAATGTTCTTTGGCACGGACCTGAATTCGTCGGTTTGTTTGTCCTATATAAGAACGAGGATGGGAGAGTTTTTGTTGAGTGGTGAATATTGTTTTGATGTTCGTGTTTTTGAGAGATCTTGCGATCTTATCTGTTACTCCTTTGATGTGAGGAAGAAATAATTTAGGTGTAGATTCTTGTTCAGTGGGATTGGAAGGAGGTAGAGGTGGGGTGATGTTTGTGTGTTTGCGTATGTTCTTGTTGATTTGATATGTGTTGTAACCGTTATTACAGAACGGTGAGTACCAGCACCCCTCCCCTATAAATACGGCCACGCGACGATCGGCCCGTCAGTTGACTCTGAACAGTAGGCAGGTTGAGACTTCAGAATTGACAGGAAGCAGTACGGTTAGTGGAGTAGGCAGGTTGAGACCACGCAATCGTATTGTTTCCGATTCCTCCTAATTCGAATCGTGGAGTAGGCAGATTGAGGCCACGATTCTGAATTATTTTCCTTCTAATTCTCCTGAAGATGGCTTCGCAAAAGGAGCCGAAACTTCGAGATTTTACAAATCTTTCACGCGGTTCATTCCGTGAACCAAGTTTTTCAAATACTTCCGACCGCGGAAATCTTTCTGAACATATATATATATATATATATATATATATATATATATATATATATATATATATATACATAGGCGCGGACTTCATGGGGCTTGGGGGGGGCCGAGCCCCCCCAAAAATTATTTTGGGGTGGGGGGGGCGGAGCCCCCCCAATAATTTTAAAAAATTATTTGTCATGTTATGCTTTGTAAAATCACAAAATTATATTGGTATCGTTTATTTTCCTTTTTTGACGGTAGTTATCTTTTAAAATACATTCAATAATGAGTTGAAACAAATAAATATTACGGTAGTAAGCAGGCTAACTCAAAACAAGTGGTGTGGATCATGATAGTCTCACGGTGCTGCGGGCACACTCAGAATTTGTCCCAGTGCGCGAACCTTCGGGTAAGGTCTGGCGCCAGCGATGCGGCCGCGGCGACATCAAAAGGACTGGAGAAGAAGCGTCTGGTCATAAGTTGCCAGATTTTTGGAGCCGTGTCGCACTTTAGATGCTGACCAAAGTGCAACCGTGTTTGCGACATGTCGCAAACAGGGAAATATTGGTAACAAGTATGTTTGCATATACAAATTCACTGATTGTAGTAGTTATTTCATATGTGTTTTGCTGCCAATTTGTCGCCCAAAATCGCAATCATGATTTTTTCGCACCCGCACGAAAAAATAGTGCACCCAACATGTTGCCTACTCGCCAAAAAAAAATAGTAGGCATTTTCGGGACTTTTTACTTAAATTACTATTACTTACAATCAAAAACAACAATTCTGTCACAAAACCCAACCAGTGCTAAATAAAGAGAATAGAATGCAAATATCGTCGAGACCATAAGTGACTAAATATGAAGAGAGTACAGAGTGTGAAGGCACAATTCACGGCATAATAAATCTCTCAATTTGCGACTTGCGAAATTGGAAAATTTCTAGTCGCCATTTCACTTTAAAAGTAGCCCAATTTGCGATAAATCGCTCAATCTGGCCACCCTGCCTGGAACCCTCCGCCTCTCGTCGTATCGACGCTTAGGAGACATTACGATGCCGCCGCTATATAAAACTCACTCTGCTATTGATTGATTGATTGATTTGGGGCAGTAATTCAGTGTGGATAATTTCGCTAAGTACATGCTGCAGAGGTGTTTAGTGTGTGTTCCGTCTTAGTGTTTAGTGGACTCTTTTATATAACTAAATTTTATTCGTTTACTTTACTCTCTTACTGAATTGTGAATTAAGTTTGCAATGGATAAATTCGTTACCAAATAGGCGCGCTTGGAAGTTAATGATACTGCAAGTCAACCTCCTACAATTAATGTGTCATCAATTGCTTCGTTGTCTTCAGACGAGAACCGTTTACAGCCGAAACCTGGACAATCCGGTAAAGGAAGATCATTTCAGAAGTCTTGGTTGATCAAATATACATGGCTAGAATATGAAGCATCTACCGAAAAAGTTTTTTGCAGAACCTGCAAAAAGGCAGATGCTAAAAATCTATTACAATTTTCTTCGAAAAAAGAAGATGCATTCATTTCCGTAGGGTTTTCGAATTGGAAAAAGGCTTTGGAAAAATTCCGTTCGCATGAAAATACGTTTACGCATAACGAAGGTATTCTGAAACTAAATTCTATCACTAACCAAAGTGTAGCCTCCCAATTGAATGAACAATTAAATAGTGATATGAAGAAAGGCCGTTTAGCTCTTGAGACAATTTTTACTACCGTGCAATTTCTATGCCGACAAGGACTAGCAATTAGAGGACACGAAGATGTTAACTCAAATTTTTTTCGAATGTTGGAACTCCGTAAAAATGACGTACCTGAGTTAAAAGATTGGTTAGGGCGTTCGGGGTATAAGTGGACGTCCCACGATATTCAAAACGAGATCATCGATCTACTAGGAAAGTCTGTGTTGAGAAAGGTATTGGCTTCAATCAAGAAGACTGAATATTTTTCTATTATGGTTGACGAAACAAGTGAATCTTCGATTAACGAACAAGTGTCATTTTGTATTCGTACTGTAGATGATTCCTTAATCATCAACGAAGACATTATTGGCTTATATGAGACCCCTAACACTGAATCACAAACTCTGTTCAGTATTTTGAAAGACATTTTTGCTCGTCTTGATTTGTCAATGGATAACTTAAGAGGACAGTGCTATGATGGTGCCTCGAATATGAGTGGTGAGTTCAAAGGACTGAAAAAGTTAGTTTTGGATATACAACCAAAAGCACGTTATGTGCACTGCACTGCTCACAGTTTAAACTTGGCAGTTGTAGACAGTCTCCGCCATCTTACGTCTATGAGGGATATTATGGCTTTATCCAAGGACTTAATAAACACCGTAAGGGAATCCAACAAAAGGATGGGACTTTTCAGAAGCATACGCTGTGAGAGCGCCAACGACCAAGCTGGTCTACGACCCCTTTGTCCGACTCGATGGACTATGCGAGCTTCTAGTATCTCGAGAATATTGAAAAACTTTAATGAACTTCTACAGTTTTTTGAAACATTTTCTGCAGAAGACAAAACAGAGGCAGGTTACAAATGTGCAGGCTACCTTGAGTCAATGTTGCAATTCAAGACTTATTTCTAATTGTGTTTAAAAGAAAAACCTTCACAAGTTGATGATCCTTCTCTTCCCCGGAATCGACGTATACCAAAGAAGTATGAGAACAATGAAGCCAGCTCACCGCACACTTTCAAAACCCCAAAAGACCACTACAAAGCTCTTTATATTGAAGTTTGTGAAACGGTGCAATCTTGCATTACTGAGCGGTTTGCATCAACTGGACTCACACAGGTCATTGCAGTGGAACAAGAGTGCTTGCTTTTAGTGAACAGAGGTGAAACAAATTTTGAAAAGTCAACTGAGTTTTTCAAAAATGACCTAGACATTGAGAGACTGCGGTTACACTTGAATATGTTAGCCGATATCGCTAATAAAAAACAACTGGTGTTAAAAAACATGCGTGATGTAAGAAACTACATTACACAAGAGTCTGCAGTTGGTGAAATGCTATGTGAAGTAGTGAAGTGCATAAAGCTTCTCCAAGTGGTTCCAATCACTACAGCAACAGCAGAACGGTCATTCAGCGCCCTAAGACGACTGAAGTCATATCTTCGATCAACAATGGGACAGAAGCGATTGAACAATTTGGCTGTTCTTCAAGCCCACCGAGATATTTTGGATGAATTGGATATCCGACCAGTCATCAACGACTTTATATTCAGTAATTCAGTCAGACGGTCGACTTTTTCCACCTTTCTGAAGACACTCTAGCCCTAATAATGGTATTTGTTAATTTTAATGTTAAAATTTCAGTTTCGATATATTAGTACTAGTTTAGTACTATATTTCTTCATTACTATAGTACTGTTTTAGTTATTTTCAAATCCTTAAATATGTTTACATTTAATATTTTATAAAACTTAATATAAATATTTTCAAAGCATCAACTTTCAGATGTCGTTTTTATTTAACGAAACCTAAGCCTTATTCAAAGTAAGCTTAAATAGGCTATTCCTCTAATCAAATTGCTTTTATTGTCGGACAGCAATATTTTATGTTTTATTCTTTCATATTTATTCAAATATAATTTCAGTCGCTTCAGAGCTATATACTCACTGCTCCGTAATAGTCTATAAGCATTATAACTATAAATTAAATAAGATTTTTATGGAAATACCATACTTGTTTATGTTTTGTTTTTCAAAGCCAAAAAATGTGTCATTTTTTGTCGAGTTTCCCGGAGTGTCGAGTTATCGAGAATCAAGTTTTTGGGGTTCTGATGTTGTTCATGTGACTCTAAAATGCTAAAAAGTTTCAAACTGATTATTTTTCATCTAAAATTTAGAAAATTACCCGGGGCAAGACCCTCGGTATGAGCCCCCCCAATATTTTTTATAAGTCGGCGTCTCTGTATATATATATATATATATATATATATATATATATATATATATATATATATATATATATATATATATATATATATATATATATATATATATATATATATATATATATATATATATATATATATATATATATATATATATATATATATATATAGAGAGAGAGAGAGAGAGAGAGAGAGCAATTTTGCAAATCGCAAACCTATTGTATCAAGCAGGTCATCAACTACTAATAAACTTTCTTGGAAATCCAGCATAGCCTCAATATATTCATATATGAAAAATTGTAGTAGTAGTATTTTTCGGGCGAACTACATAGCGTCGAGATGCGATTCTAATGGATATAATTATATTTTGAAAAATCACGCTCAAATAGTAAACTACACGGAAAAAAAATTATTTCATAAAAGAAAAGTGTGAAGTGCATCGTGGTTGAAAAAAAACTGGAAATCAACGAACGAACGTATCTCAACATTAACATAATCTTCGTACAAAATTTCAACTCTTTATTGTGAAAACAATTTCGAGAAGTTCATTGCGTAGGTACTGATATCAGATCGAAATGCAATTCGAACGCTTTTGAGAAATGGAATTGAAACCAAAAACGAATTATAAGTCAACATAATTTCAGTGTACGTACCAAACTTCAACCCTCTAACTCAATCTGCAGAAGCTGAGGAGTTTGGCAATTTTTCCAAAAATAAATGGCAGCGGTTGGAAAAATTAAACCAAATCTTAATAGTTTCATTCTGCAACGAAAATAATTCCAGGTACCAAATACCATCAGCTCATTTGACTCAATTTCGAAGTTTTAATGAATTGGCCCTGCTCGCCGGACATTCTGAAACTGTACTAAAAGTGTCCTTTAGATTTGAAATAATGGCGGCACTCGTAGATTATACAATGAAGATTATCTCAATTGATTCATTATTCATGTCCAATGTAACAAACTATTAACTAAAGCAAGTCATACATGTAGTCTAGGATATCCTGAAAAACTAAAGCCATCAGTGGAATATCTGACTCATGTAATACATGGTTTCTCTTTTAGCGGATCTGCCAAAGCACCTCACAAAAGAAACAAACTTGTCATTGATGATGAAGTGATCGAAATTGCAATTTTGGGATATTTCCAAGAATATCTTTAGTACAATTTGCCCTGAAGTCAAATTTATCAAGAAGCACTTTTCTAACAATTCCTAATAGTTTATTGGAACTTTCGAAGAACTTTAACTTTAAAGGAGATCAATTTTATATGCATATGTACAATTTGTATGAACCTTTTCCTATAAGCTTCTAATTTTATGAAAATAATATTCTAATTATATCGATTACTGTTGGAACTTTGGGTTATCGGATCTTGAAATTGAATACACCATAACACTTCTGAATTAATATAATATGTCTTTATTATTTCGTTCTAAAAATCTACTTTGAGAACAAGGTCTTACACTTAGGAGATGTGTTTCAGACTTCATTTAAAGCAACTTAGATATTTTTCATATATCGATTATTATACGAGCGCATTTATCACTTGCTGATTGATATATACAATGTCTGAAGGGCATAACAAGAATTCACATAAATTGTCTAAGATAAACATTCCATTATTTCAACGCTATATACTACAGTCAACTTTCGGAATCTTTCCTTCAATTCAATATTAATTTTTGATATTCGAACAATTACATTTTATGATTAAATACATTTAGCGAAGAAATATTCCTAATTATGATATTATTAACTATATATTTCAAATTATTGAAAATTTGTGTATTCTACATTTTAAATCCACTTACAATAAAAGTTTTGACTACCTACGTATCGAACATTTAATTTATTACATTCATTCAAATAATATTCTACCGAATACATTCTGATTTAGAAATCAAATTTAACACAAAATATTATTTAAACATGGTAGATGGTGCCCCTGATAATAACAAAGTAATGAACGATAATGTCAACATCCTTTTTTGTTTGTGTGTTAATAGAATGTTTCAAAATGTAATTTTGCATACTTTCACATGCGTTTTGAAAATTTTTGCTTCCATATTCTTTTGCAGACTTATGATAAAAGCCTAGGCCTAGGCCAATTTCTCTGAAAGTTTCGCTCTCTGAACATATGGGGATTTGAGTCACTCCAATAATGCGAATTGTGTCTATTAAAAAGTTCATTTTTGGTAAATTTTGCTTCATCTGTCCATATAATATTTCCTAAATAAGAATCGTCACCCTCAGAGCTTATTAGAATAAACTCACAAAAATTCTGTCTTTTTTGGAAATCTGTTTCCTTTAATCCTTGAACCACATGGAATAAAAACGGATGAAACTTATGTTTTAATAAGATTCTGTGAATTGAATCCTTGTATAGTCCCGATTCCAGAGCAGCTTGTCTTAATGACATCCTTGGAAATGCATGAAAATATCCCAGAATGACTATTTCTATGTTTTCGTCATCAACAAGGCTTTCTTCTTTGAATTTTACCTTGACAGAGCCATAATTTTTAAAATTTTCCAGTATGCGTTCTACAGTGTTTGGTGACGGTTTCTGTTTTTCTGGATATCGAGTAGCAAATGTGCTGCAAGTTCTGGATATAATTTATTACTTACATTCTCCATAAATAATGATCAAATTCAAAAAGTCTTCCTGGGATTAATTTAAACGTACTAGCATTTTTTAACATAAGATAATGTGATTATGATTGAGCTGTGTACACGTACTACTCAATGAGGAATAAAGTTGTAAAATTTTTAAAAAAATTGAAAATAAAATAAGAATTTAAAAAAATGAAATAAATAAAATTTCACACGATTTACACGAAGTACAACTATAGATCGCATAGGCACTATAATTACTTATGTACTACAAATTGATTCTATTGTTATTTTTTTTATATTTACTTAATATAAATAATTTTTGTAGAAAAAATGCTTGTCTAACAGAGGAAAAACACTCGAGGAGCATGAGCGTAATGCAGTATTGGATTCATATAACTTACTAGAAGAGTTCTTAAACAAATCTTCATATATGGCTGGAGATTCTTTGAGTATTGCAGACTTCAGCATCCTCACTAGTATTACAGGATTAAATATTATAGTTCCCATTGAGAACGTTCGATATCCG
This sequence comes from Cynegetis impunctata, assembly GCA_030704885.1. Classification (NCBI taxonomy): domain Eukaryota; kingdom Metazoa; phylum Arthropoda; class Insecta; order Coleoptera; family Coccinellidae; genus Cynegetis; species Cynegetis impunctata. The sequence continues at coordinate 570,496 of JARQZK010002889.1, forward strand.
AGACTTTGTAATTGGATCAGCAAGATGCAAACATTGCCTTACTATAATAAGGTCAATGAGATTGGTCTTCATGATTTGAAAGCATTCCTCACATTTATCAGTCAAGAAGCCATATAATTTTACCCAAAATATTGTATCCTTTTTTTTATTAAAAAGTTATATATTTATCTAATTCAATTCAATAACCAATGGTGAAAGAAGAGGGCGCTATATATATATATATATATATATATATATTTATATATAGGTATATATATATATATATATATATATATATATATATATATATATATATATATATATATATATATATATATATATATATATATCAGTGGCGGCTCGTCAGGTTCTGGTTTTAGGGGGCTACAATAGGTGTTAATTAATACACCATAGGCGAAAATTTTTAGGATTTCAAGGTCAACCGCCTTATAATTTGAAGAAAATCAAAGTAAAACAAGCAGCCTAAGCTATTAATTTGTTTTCACTTTCGAGTGTCTACCTTGAGACCTACAACTCCTATTTACAATATTCACAAAAACCCTTCTCAGCCAATTAATCAATTCATCTATTCATCAATTTTTTTTTCTTTCACAAAATAGGTACCTACCTACCTACTTAACGAATTTGTTAACAGCTGGTGAGAGCAAATAAAAAGCTATTATATATTTTTGAAGATGAGCGGGATTCTGCCATCTTTAACGTTAGCAAAATGATCTATAATATCCTCATAAAATTTTTATTCTTTCGCCAAAAGTTTTACCAATTTCTTTTCAATAGACAACAAACTAATATTTTTCAAACGATCCTGGCTCATTGAATTTCGTAAATAAGTTTTAATTCTCTTAAGAGTGGAAAACGAGCGCTCTACGGAAGCCGATGTCACCGGGATAGAAACAATTAGACATAAGAGTTTATAAACTCATTATCAAAGAGGTATTTAATAGTCCTCACATGATTTTCATTTTGCCCCAAAATTTCATTGTCATTATAAACAACAAACAATTCACTTTTTATGGCCACCTTATCAAAAAAAAGTGTATTTTTGACATAAATTTTCCAAAAGGTTATCTTGAAAATTAGCCGAAAATCCGGTAAACAAATTTTTATTGAGTAAGTCGAAGAAATGTAGTTCTTTCAAATCAGAGAACCTCATTTTCATTTGACCCCTAATAGTATCCAAAATTTCATAAAATATTTGCTTATAGTGAAGCTCTATATCTGCGTAACTGAATTTCTTTCGTTTTAAGCTAAATTGAGTCGTATCATCAGTAGTTTGAAATACAGAAGATAGTTTTTTAAAATAAACTTCTGCACGAAATTCTGAAATTTTTTCCAAAAGAAACTTGAGCCGATTTCGTGAGTAAATTACATCTGAAAACTTGTGCTGTAAGATTTGAAAAACTATTTCTGTTTGTTCAAAAATTAATTTAAAGATGTTTAAAAAATATATGAATTCCTTATCTTGTAAGTAAGATATTAATTCGCGTGCTGTATTTAAAGTTACTTTATCGGTGAAAAATTCCTCACTTTCAACTATAGAATTAAATCCTCAAATCCTAAGCGGCCCCAAACAGAGGCATTTTCCCTCGTAAAAAGTAAACACTGCCAACAAAATAATTTATTTTTTACCTGTGATCCGGTTAGGCAAGGATGTCTCTCATAATTCCTTGTATTAAAACCGCGGTTTTGTTGTCTGTTACGCTGCACCAAATTGTTTAATTCAGGGGTAGGTCGCAATGTTTTTATCAAAATTTTATCCTCATTACTTAGTGCACTAAAGTTATGGGATAACAAATATTCCACTAAGTCACCATTGAAATGTTTGAAATCAACTTCAGTAACCAAACTCATTTTAACAATACGCGAGCAATATAAGTAAACAAGCTGTTATCGGCCATTAGTCACTACGATCACACTACGATTAAATTAATGCTTTTCAACGAATTCACTCGATTTTATCCGAAATTCTATAGTTGTGATTGGTCGACATTGTATGAGACTCAGGCTCCATCGGTGTTGCCATTTACATGTGTTTTGCTTTTCTATTGCAATGAAGTATTCATTGGCAGTATTCGCACCGTTGTTTGCTTTTCTGTGACAGGCATAATGAACGTTGAGAATATACCTTTCTAAGCCTCCGCAGCGTTGCCACAAATCCTGAAATGAATGAAATGCAGTAAATGTAAATACCATTATATAATGTAGGTTGAAAATAAGGTAGGTGCATAAAATGATATGATTTTGATTAATATGAATATGCTGAATGCTGATTGTTCAATATAATATATTAGTGATACACGGAATATTATTGAGGAGGAGGCTTAGCCTCCTTAGCCGCCTTTATATATATATATATATATTATAATAAATTTTTATATATATATATATATATATATATATATATGTATATGTATATGTATATATTTATATATATGTGAGGACATAACCTCCTAGAAGCCTTCCCAGATATTGGAATTTATTAATACTCTGGAAATAAAAGGCGAGCTGTTAGTAGGTAGATGGCGTGGTACAGAAAACAGTTCTGATGTGGGGTTCAATAGACCACAAGGTCGCAGTGCAACACAACCCCAAACTAAATAAATAAATAATGAGTCACAACCCATTATTCAACCATCCAACGTAAACTCAAACACTATCTTTTCAATATCATCCAATGATCTAACGATCCCTCTCTCAAATAAATCAACTTCAATTACATATTTCTCTCTGCCCTTTTTTTCATGAAATGAAAATAATCAGATAAACTACATCTTCTACAAGTGAACTATTAGATAAAACGAAAAATGGTGTCATGGGACACCAAATAGGAACGAAGTTCCTTCGAATAATATAGAAGGACCACAACTTGCGAAAACGAAACATGTGCGTGTCGACAGGGGTGATAACTTATACTAATCCTAATTGAAATAATTAATATTGGAATGTGGGGCTGAGAGCTCTTACGAGATTGTAAATAAAAAAATCAAAACAGCCAGGAGTAACACCTCTGGGATTCGAATACAGAAATACGGCACACCAGGACTCAGTACAACGCAATGTAAAATTAGACGCAAGAGTGTATATAACGAGAGAATAACGTATTGCCACGCTATATAATTGAATATAAACCTACAATACGTAGGCATTATTTTATGGAACAAAGGACCCCGCACGGGAACCCATATAAAATGGTTCTCGTTGGAATTTCTTAATTTTTTTATATGTTTTTATATCCTTTGTTATCACCAACATGTGAAAGTTTTAAACAGTTTCTATGTCTAGTTTCGATTTTATGAATTTTTGAAATATTGCGATTAAGCCAATTGCGATAATTGTTTAAAAGAATTTTTCCATGTGCAATTAATTTATTATAATATTTTTGAGAAAAATTATGTGAACAGTTTCCAGAGAATATATATATTTTATCATTTTCCCAACAATTTCAGATCAGTACCTACAGGGTGGTTCTGAAATAATCACAGAGTTGGTCAAAAATTAAATTTCATAACATTTTTTGAAATATTTTCTCAAAAGTTTTATTGGTATTATATCAAACTCTTTTGAGAAAACATAAGGAATTATCTGAGAACTGAAGGTATCTAGTTCATATTATAATATACATATAACGCAGTTATGATGGTAGTTCTGGTTCTATGATCCTTTGATCAATTTCGAAGACATTTTCTTCTTCTTCCTCAAAGCTATCCTGAATATAAGAGGAAGCTAATCCAATTTGGTAAACTCCAGATGGAAGTTCACTTAGGTATTCCAAATCCAAATTAAGAAAATCCGGAGAATGATTTAAATGCAAACGTGTCCAATTTGCACGAATATGGGCCAAGTTATTCTCTGAAACACGTAGTCGTAGACGATTTACCCTGATGGATTTCTCTCGCATTCTCCTTGCCAAAGCAATATCTGTATTCTGCATGTTCATAGTTGACCTGAATTTGTTGATTAAAGCCGCAGCAATACGGTAAAAATCTCCTAAATGAGTTAATTGGGACATTGGACTTACTCCTTCTAGTAACTTGAAAATAGTTTTTAGATGTCCATTTCGACTTTCAATAACCCATCTTGTTTTCGTGACAAGACGGGATTGGTTTGCATCTTCAGTTAACAGCTGGTTTTGTCCGGATTGCACAATATCACCCGCTTGAAGCCATTGTTGCAATCTATTGGCATCTCTTTCAAATTCTGCGTGCAATAGTGAGGCTTCATTGTTTTTGCCACCTGCAAAATATGGCATGTGAATATCTATATAGATATAGCCATCTGGAGCTGTAACCAGAACCGGCTTCACCAGATGAGTGTGTTTGTGGGTTGAATATGATTGCCTCAAGCTTCTAAAGTTTCTGCTTCTTTGTATGTGGCTGTAAGTACCATCAACATAACATATTGCTCGGGCCATACCTGGTTCTGGATTGTATAATTCATTAGCAAATTCTGTGATGTGATTATTAATGTATTCCGCTCTAGTAATAGCCTGAAGACTGAGGTTTTGCGGGACAAAGCCAGTCATAATCGATCTTCTTGTAGTAGCAACTGCATTGTTTACAGCTTGTCTGCTTGAATAATTAAAAATTATTTTTAAAAATTCATCAAATATACCCTGACGCATTTTACACAGAAAAGTTAAAAGATCTTTCTTTGAAACTGCTCTTACATAATGATCGTTATCTTCAACACCCCCGCATGAGGTATACAGTTCTTCAAACTGAACTTTAGTAAGGGAAGAAACACAGGGAAAATCATCGTCAGTGAAATCATTAACACCTTCAAATCCCTTATTTTGATTATTAATTTTCTGTCGTAAGTTCTGTAAGATTCGTTGTAATTGGGTGCCCTTAGGATTATACGATCGATGTACAAATTGCAAACCGGGTAGTAGTTCTGGCAGTAAAAGGCCGTTTTCGTCCAAATGTCGTGAGCAAGCACGCACTATTTCCGGAACATAAATATTGGTTTTTAGAAAAATCTCAGTAATAAAGTTTGTTGAAACTCGCCCTAAATGATTTTGTTCATTGCAAATTACACAAGACGCATTTGCTGATTGCTTCAAAATATTGAGTTTTAAACATTCCGAATCCTGTTGTACCATTTCAATTTCTTCATTAAGAGATCTTGAACAATTCAAACAAACTCGAGAATTGTTGTTAAACTCCAAGGCAGGGTGGTTTAAGTTTTCTCTTCTTAAAATAGCTATTTGCCTCTTGTGTTCATTGATTTCAGTATTTACCAATATTGTTGTAAATCTTACTTCACACACATAACAATTGACACGGTTATTATTATTATTAAATGGCATTTTTTTTAATACAAAAGTAGAACTAAATAATAATTAATGATTAAAAATTGCTTGAGCTGAATTAAAAACTAAACAAAGGTACAATTTGGTTGACATTTTTTTATGAACAATCGCCATATTTATTGTTGTCGTTGGCAACGCTGAGCCAACTAATACTTTTCGTAGCTGGTATGTGGTGAAAAATCTAGGAAGTCGATTTTCGCTAGTTTTGTAACTGTCATGTTGAGCTGTTTTGCTTACCTATGTAGGTCGGATCAGAATACAATTTTATGGTTTCTATTTAGGTGGATGATGAATAAAGTAGCGTCTTTAATTTTTAGATTTTCTCAAAAGTGTTTAATATAATACGAATAAAAGTTTAAGAGATACTGTTATAAAAATTAATTTTTGACATACTTTGTAACTATTTTAGAGTCGCCCTGAAGGAAAAAGAATCATTTCTGATCTACAATTGTTAAAGAAAGAATGAAAAATATATATTATTCATGAAATATCTACAGTTGGTCCCAAAGTTATAATAACAAAAATTATTTCACACTAACAAAGTTTTTAAAGCATTATCACATTTGGCTTAATCGCAACATTTCAAAAATCCATAAAACCGAAACTAGACATAGAAACTGTTCAAAACCTTCACATTTTCTTGATAACAAAGGATACAAAAACATATAAAAAAATGAAGAAATTCCAACGAGAACCATTTTTCATGGGTTCCCGTGCGGGGTCCTTTGTGAAGCTTTATCTTTTCATTATCATTTACGAGGTTAAGTAGAATAGCTTTGGTAGACTTCGCCTCTCATAATCAATAAAGTCCTTATTATTATTATTATTATTATTATTATTATTATTATTATTATTATTATTATTATTATTATTATTATTATTATTATTATTATTATTATTATTATTATTATTATTATTATTATTATTATTATTATTATTATTATTATTATTATTATTATTATTATTATTATTATTATGCCATATCTGATTCCTATCGTAATCTGTTCTTTCATGCATATAACTTATACAAAATTATTTCGATGTTTCACATCTGACGTTTTCGAGTTGCTTGTACATGAATTAACTATAGCGGGACCCGTCGCGGCTTCGCCCGCGTACCCATATATTTATACGTATGAATTTATTAAGATATAGTCTTCGTACATATTGCGTATCGTACGTAATACTTATCATTATTTTTATACTTCAAAAATTCTATAGATACACTTTATAGCCAATATACCAAAAATTTATTCCACCCCCGTTCAACCCCTGAATGATCGAATTTTAGAAAATGGAGAAAGTGGTTTTTCAAGATAATTATAAGGAACATTTTAGTGGCCGAATGAAATCGCTGAAAAAACAGACTCACTCCTTTTTCACCCCTAAATGATGGGATTTCAAAAAACTGAGAAACTACTTTCTGAAGTTAATTTTACTTAATATTTTCGTGAAAGAGCGAGATCACTAAGTCCATTATTTTGCGAGATTCAGCCAAAAATAGCCAATATACGAAAAACACATTTCACCCTCTTTCAACCCCTAAATGATACAACATCAAAAAATGCAGAAAATGGTTTTTTAATAAAATTATAAGGAACATTGTAGTGGAAGAACGGAATCGCTAAGTCGATTATTTTGCCGGAAATAGCCAATATGAAAAAAACAGACTTACCCCTTTTGCACCCCTAAATGATGGAATTTCAAAAAACTGAGACACTACTTTCTAGAGTTCATTTTACTTAACATTTTAGTGGAAGAACGGGATCGCTAAGTCCATTATTTTGCGAGAAACATCAAAAAACACGTTTTACCCTTTTTCAACCCCTTAACGGTGGAATTTTAAAAAACCCCGTCTTAGTGGGAATCTACATGATCAGACTTAACTTTCCACCAAATTTCAGAAATTTAAAAAAATTGGTTTTTGCTGTAGACTGGATTCAATTTTTCGGCTTGTATTATATATATATATATATATATAGATAAGTACATATAATGCATTGGCAAACTGGCGATTGACATGGCGGAGTGGGATCAGAAAGAGAAGGGATGGGAGAACAGAAAGAAGGAGGGAGAAAGGTATACAATATTCACTTGTTTTAATTAAAAGCGTGACTTTCGTCAGTCAGTCTACTTTCGTCAGTTTACTTTCATCAGTCTACTTCCAACACACTTTAAGTCTCGCATATTTTTCAGTTTGGTCCCGCAGCGAAATCCCTATCTCCTTCAAGACTGCCGTAAGGAACTTCGTTCCAATAAAAAACAAATAACCCTAAGTTGAATGAACAGAAATTTCGCTTGGCTTATGTTACATAATTTGGACATATATAATGGTACATATATTGTTCTACTGCTTTTAAGTGTACAAGTGGCCGCGAAACAGAGTGTATTATGTATCAAGACGGTGGTTTTATTCTGCCCCCGGTCGCATCAGAGAGGATTAAAACTAGAAGAAGTTTTAAATACGGCACTGTCGAAATCATAGCAAAGCTACCAGTTGGTGACTGGTTTTACCCAGGTATAAGAGTTAAATTTCCATCAAAATTAACATACCCCTTTGAAATTTTTTACACTCCTTGGAAAATATTCTTCTAGAAATATATTTGCAGTCATCTTTATCTCCTGCTGAGAAAATATGGGTTGCTTATTCGAGAGGAAATGAACATTTAATCGGTAATGGCGGTGTTGATTCTGGGGGCACACTTATATTTCTATATATATATATATATATATATATATATATATATATATATATATGTATATATATATGTATATATAACTGAGATTGAATTCTCGCACATCACTTGGTGAAACATCATAAAGTATAAACTTTAAAATAAAAACACTTGGCTTATGTTTCACAAAATAAAAAATATTTAGATACTGTATTTAGCAGTAATGAAAAGTCGACATGTTTCGAGTTACGAACTCATAATCAAGACTGATAATGAGTTCGTAACTCGAAACATGTCGACTTTTCATTACTGCTAAATACAGTATCTAAATATTTTTTATATTGTGAAACATAAGCCAAGTGTTTTTATTTTAAAGTTTATACTTCATTATATATATATATATATATATATATATATATATATATATATATATATATATATATATATATATATATATATATATATATATATATATATATATATATATATATATATATATATATATATATATATATATATATATATATATATATATAAATATATATATTATATAATATAACTTTATAAAGAAATAAAAAACTAACTTTTCACAGTCCGAAATAAAAATCTATTGAGTAAAGGCGTTTCGTCCTCCCCTTAATCTGTTCAATGTACCTATCAATAACTCTGAATGAATTGGTTATTGTCATTTAGTTTCTCTAAGAACCTCCCTGTTATGTTCAATTAATCGTATAAATTAGTACGAGATGAAGTTAATGTTATGACGAAACACGTTTACTCAATAGATAATAAAGTTATGACTATGAAATCTCTCCAATTAAATGCCAATTCAATTCAATATATATATATATATATATATATATATATATATATATATATATATATATATATATATATATATATATATATATATATATATATATATATATATATATATATATATATATATATATATATATATATATATATAAATATATATAAATATATATATATATATATATATATATATACATATATATATATATATATATATATATATATATATATATATATATATATATTGAATACTGATATGGCCGATACTTGATTACTGAATTAGAAAATATAATATAAAGAAAAGAAATGAATCACTGCACACAAAAATTATTATCACTAAGACATAAAATGAAATATGATAATAAATACGAATTTCAAAAATATGAAGAGGTCAGGGATTTGCGGTTAGTAAGGCAATAAGTGATAACGAAATGCTCCCAAGGTCTTTGATGTCAATTTGTTGTACAATCTTAGTTATCTTATTTATGCGTTCTTATCGCCAAGAGTATAAGGAATATTTTATATTATTTCTTTTGGTTTTCGGTTAAATCCAATGTGTGGGCCATTCGGCTTTACAATAACTTTCTCAGCGTTAACCTACATCAAAACCTATGTTTTTGATATAATTCAAGTTGTTCATTTAAAATGAAAATTTGTTTTTTTTACTTTCGGAGGGTGGGCGCTCGATACGCCCTCCCCCCTTTAATTGAATACCTGACGAGAGGTTCGATATAGAACGTTCCAAACCTCATTCATTTATTGTAGATGTGTTCCTAGAAATTTTTAGTTTATTTCATATATTACAAGGAAAATTCTTCATTATCTCAAAAAATTATCAAACAACTTTGCAAGGGTACAGGTTATATGTATTTCGCTACAAGAATTTCAAATTTACAATCCAACAGTGAATTATAGAGAACATCAAGTCACCCCGACTAAAAATGTGCATACAGCTGTTTCGATCTTATTAGCTCTCATCAGTGCAGCTTATTTGAACCGGAGTGAATCCACAAATTTCTAATTGTTCCCAACTACAAATCGTGACTGAAAAATTATCTGGATAATAACTCACTACGCTCTCCACCAAGGATATAGTAAACTAACAATTCACTGCTTAGAACAAAAATGCAGAATGCCGTCGCGATAATACATACTTCCTGGCATGAAATATCTACTCTGTAACTGTGGCGTATGTGATACATCAAATTGGTTTGTAGAACAATGGTGGATTTTCATATAATTGACAGGATATTCTCGATTAGTATTTTAATCTGATCTTCATCTGAAGGAGTATCTACCTGGGCGTTATTGATCTTCATGGTTGGATTTACCAGACTTGAACCTATCGAACTACTTCTGTATAGTTCTTGCAGCTACAGCATCTCTGCAATAAACAGCACATATTTTGTTTGCATAAAAAGCACATTTTTCTGCCATTTTCGAAACGGTTCAAAAATGTCAAAAAATTACTTTTCATAGCCAAACGATCAAATGGCATAGTGTTATAAACAAATGGTGAGAATTAGCTAATTCCGCCGGCACGCTGGACGGAATTCAAGTAACGTTGCGGAGGGATACATTGATGAATCGAGTAGCAGTAAAAGTCACATACAAAACAAAATTCTACACTCTGTATAAAATACAAGAATCGAATTACGTCGGTTCTTCATCTGGAACAACTTTATCCAGTTGAACGGATGGGCTCATCATCTACTGCAATACACAAGATTCTGAGACCCCCATTATTTTGAGCAATTGTTCAAATATTACAATTAATCAATTTATCAATCATAATTTATGAATAGTTTTGAAATTTATTCTTTGTTCAAAATAAAGTTTCTCTGAATTTTTGTCATAGCTTTATCAAATGTATTATGCGCTCGTGGAAAATGTTTTTTAATTTCTTGTGCATGACGAAATTTTGCTTTGAACCATATACATGGTATTAAGTAATCAAATTTTAATATTTCAGAGAAAATATCGCTGTTAGTTGATGAAGTTCTTTATGGCGAGTCTGAAGAGGATATTTAATCTTTTTTCGATGAACCCGTAAGTACAAGAACTCAAAATATTTTGGAATTAATTTATGTGGGATTCTTATAGAAGTTTCAATTTTATGCAATATTGAACCACATGTTTCATAGCAATTGATTTTTAATGAACATTTCGAATTTCTGTAGATTCAAGTATACCTACTTGAATCAAGAGAAATTCAAAATGTTATAATATATATATATATATATATATATATATATATATATATATGTATATATATATATATATATATATATATATATATATATATATATATATATATATATATATATATATATATATATATATATATATATATATATATATATATATATATATATATATATATATATATATATATATATATATATATATATATATATATATATATATATATATATATATATATATATATATATATATATATATATATATATATATATATATATATATATATATATATATATAAATGACAAATTTAGTTTTGACTGATTCATTAGTATACAAAAAGGTATTATGTATTTGGGATAGCAGTCTTGAGGTAGAAATGAGTGTACTCTTTTTTTTTAACTCGAGGTTTCGAGAACTATAATTGTCTCTTCATCAGGAGCAACTGGAAAATTGAAAGTGAGAAAATGCCAAAAAAACACAGATATTATGTGGCAACTTACGATTCGAGGTTTCATTAAGATCTTAAAATTACTTAAAATAATCATACAAGAGAGATTCAAAACATTCTAGATACATAAAATGTGTAGACAAAGCATTACAAACAATTAACAAATCATAATATAAAAATTGATCGGCCGAATCGATTATCAGTACAAAAACAATGACAGTTGTAGGTTATGAGTCGAATCATAGAAGTTGCAGGCAGAGGATTTGTAGCCAACGAGAAATATTACCAGTCAACTAAAAATCAATATGTGGCCAGTACCAAACCAGGTGTCCATGCAATGGCAACGTCACCTTATGTCAATGGTTTGACCTCCAGATTAACCTCTGTTCTTCCGGTGGTTCAAATTAGAATTGCTGAGATGAATTCAAAAAAGGTTGGCAAACTTTTCTCAAGATTAAAATACAAAACACCTATCTTTAATCAGAGCCAAGTGGTGTATGAGGTTCCTTGCAGTAATTGTGAGCTTATGTATGTGGGTCAAACAACGACAACCCTAGCACAAAGAATATCATTGCATAAGAGCAACATCAGGACAAATAAACCAAATTGTTCACTGACGAGACATTGTCTAGATAATGGACATCATCCAGATTAAAAATCAATTAAAATACTCGATAGAGAAAGAAATACCAAGATAAGACAACAGTCTTGATAATGCTGTAACAGGCGAAACTAGTCGAATAAAAAGTTATTTTCATTTTGTGGTTTTTAGACAAGTTGTTTTCTTATTATTTAATTTTTTTAATATAAATATGAACTACCACAGAGTTGATTCATCGTCCATCGAATTTATATATATATATATATATATATATATATATATATATATATATATTTGAAAATTGTATATATAGTACATGAGAAACGCTAAAACTTTCTAATCTATAACTTTCAATTTCTTAAAATCTGTTATTTATTTTTGAAAGACTGACTTTCATAATATTGCACTTATTTGTCTGTGGGAATCGCAGAGCCTAGACTTAACCTATGTCCTAGTTAAATGACGGTTAGAAATATATATACCACTAAAAGACGCTTCCTCAACATCAACTTTACAACAAGATTTTAACATTCTCAATCAATTCGGAAAAGGATTCTTCTGCAAAAGTCCTTGAAAAACCTTTTTCTCTAATCTGCCTGAAGACTGAATTTTGAATTCGTTGTTCATAATTAATATGTACATATTTTGCCACCGATTCCGTTTAAGCAATTCACCAGTTTGAAATGTCAAGTTTCAGCTCATTTGGTGTGATGGAAATCGCTGAAGATGCCAAAATATAACGAAAATTTAGATATATAGGTATATATTTATATATGTATCAGATCTTTGAAAAATTGCGGGATTTGAAACCACTCCCGCAGTTCACTACGATCAGGTACAAAGTCAATTATTTCTTAGGAAAATACAACTGAAAAAACTCTAATTGCTCTCGTACTCTAAAATACCATAACGCAAGTTTCATTATCTATTGAACTACATATTATGGAAATATCGATTTTTAATGTTTTCACAATATATTTGTTTTTTTCCAACTAAAATTTCTAACAATTTTTCATGATCTACTATTTGAAACAGTTACAGTCTTATCATACATCTTTCGAAGAATAGTTATCATTTTCATTCATTACTCTCTGAATGTATGATGATTTTTCGAAAGAATCTTTTTCAATAACAAATCACTTCAAAGTTATCAGCGTTTTTGAAATACTATGAGACCCACCCTACAACTGCCAAAAATTTACTATGAGACTCGCAACTACCGAAAATTTCCAGGTATTATAAACTGTTCAACAGATGTTGGTGATTTGTTTGAGTTCTGTTGATATAACATACCTACCTTAATGGAAATATGACTCCTCCTCATATTATTGTATATATTCCAAAGAATATTGAATAATGATTAATACATAATATGCAATTTTGAATTTTCTGGTAATACACAAAAATAGTTTTGTTAGGTTATAGCCTTAATAGAGTTAATGCATCAAAATATAATATATTTTAAATATGTTTCTATTTTTCAAATGCATTTGGTTTTAGGGATAGGAGTTGGCGGTGTTACAGATTTTCCAGATAATTGCGTTAGTACAAATAATAAGAAAAGGCCTTGGGTAAATTTTGAGAGACTACAGATGAAAAAATTCTTCAATGCAAGAGATGACTGGTTACCAACATAGACGGATGAATGGGAGTTGCTTGAAAATAAGACATGTTAAAATAAAGGCACTTTGATTCGATTCATGAGAAGCTAACGAAACGCAGAGCTGAAGTTGAATAACTGAAGCTAAATATTTCTAGGATATAAACGAATTGCTTTCTTTTGTTAGTAAGATAGAAAATACTTTTTATGATATACAATTTTCTGTGAAGAATTTCACATTGTGAATTCAAATGTTAAACCAACAATTTCAACTCACCAAACAATCATTAAGTGCTTGTTGTAAATTATCAACAGTAGTTTTATTGAAACTAATAAATTCATGACCTGTATGTATGCTTCATTAATGTATCAGTACTTTGTGTTTTACAAATAAGTGAAATAAGAAATATTGTATTTATGACAAAAAATTAAATAAAACCGAAAATTTCTTTTGAATAAAATTTCAAATGTCAACTTTTCTATTCCTACTAATATTGACAATATAACATATAACTAACATCAATATTAGTTAGTTGTTGAATTCTTTATTAGTTGATAATTAAGTTACACTCAACTCACTGCATGTAAGAGATGACTGGTTACCAACATGGACGGATGATGGAAGTTGCTTGAAAATAAGACATGTTAAAATAAAGGCACTTTCATTCGATTCTTGAGAAGCTAACGAAACGTAAATCTGAAGTCGAGTAACTAAAGCTAAATTTTTCTAGGATATAAAAGTGTTGTTTTTTCTCATTTATAGTAAGACAGAAATAACTTTTCATCATCTACAATTTGTCTGTGAGGAATTTCACAATATGACCTCAAATGTTAAACCAACGTTATCAA
>JARQZK010002889.1:590000-645000 GCA_030704885.1 Cynegetis impunctata
CAGATATTTATGGAATTGATTAAGATTGTTCAATTATTTAGGCAACGTAACCAAGAGACAACATGATCTTTTTTTTCAACTCTTCGCCTTATTATTTTCGTTTATTTTTAGGTACAAGACCGCGTAAAAACATTTTTGGAAGATTCACAAAACCATGTTCGATGTAAAATATTCCGAGGATCCAAATATGTGCTTAGATTCACAGCAGACTCGATGGAGAAAAAAAATTAAAAAAACCGTAAAATACTCCTCGAAATTCGCAAAAATTGCAAAAAATTCCTTTAACTAAGCCAGATCAATTGCAATTGTATTTTTGATGTGAAATAACTGTGTTATTATTCTTGAAATTTGTATTAAATGATCATTTTTCATACTTCGAATACTCACTTTTGTATGCCAGTTTAAATGGATTTCATAAATTTGAAACAAAATTTTAAATCTTAATTCTGACTCCACCTACATAACCAATTCAACTTTAAATCAAGCATTTCATCTCATCGTCAATCTACCACTCACTCTCATATTCAATCATATTGCAATCACGCATATGTAAAAGTAAATATGATCAAATTATCGTTTACAATTGAAATATTTTTAGTGATTATTACTAGTACATACTTTCGTTAATTATATTGTGCGTTTTATTTAACATGTAACGCTTTCAAATAAAGTTATTTTATTTTATATAAAAAAAATTTAATTACACTATTTTGTTGTTTGGCTGAATTATGGATACAGTTTTCTCTTTAAAAAAAGGGGTGCAATTTTTTTGAGCTACAAATACATCCTCATACACATGGCCCCCTCCAAAATGGTTGCCTTCCGCCCTATATATATATATATATATATATATATATATATATATATATATATATATATATATATATATATATATATATATATATATATATATATATATATATATATATATATATATATATATATATATATATATATATATATATATATATATATATATATATATATATATATATATATATATATATAGATATATATATATATATATATATATATATATTTATATATTTATATATATATACACTGTATAGGTGATTATTTGAACACTAGAATCGAGACTTCTTAATTATTGTTGAATTGCTATTTGAATTTTTGTTTTTATTTTTTATTGAGTTGTAATTTTGGGTTTTTTTTCCAATCCATTATTACTTGTAAGTATCCATATTGATTGTTGTTGTTATCCTTTGTAGGTATGCATATTTATTACTTTTAAATTATTATTATTATTATTGTTAAATGAATATTGACTTGTCCAATTCAGTGTAAATTATCTTGCTGGATGAATAAATATTATTATTTTTATCAATATTATATATATATATATATATATATATATATATATATATATATATATATATATATATATATATATATAATATATATATATATATATATATATATATATATATATATATATATATATATAAATATTATATTTTGGCATCTCCAGTATAAGAACAAATGAACAGAAATTTGGTATCTGGCGTTTTTCTTGGGCTAGATGAAATATATCAAAATTGTGTAAATTCAGTTCAAATTTTGTCTTTTTTAAACTTTAGGTAAGTGGGTGGGGAAAAAAATTTGTAAATTTGAGGCATTTCAAAGGGTTTATGAAGCTAAAATTACCAGAAATATTTCTGCCCTCCAAATTGATTGAAACTTTGTACGTGGATTTAATTGATATGTGAGAAGTGCTTTTTAGTGGTATAATTTTCGTTCTGTAACCGCCACCATTATTATGTAGATATTTCTGGTTCTATAGCTTCTATCTATTATGTTAAAGGGGTTGTTATTTTGTGCGTGAATTGAGTTCATGTAAGGAAAGTGCTTTTTGGGTGGTTTCAACTATTTTTTTTGAACTCCGCCATTCGAGTGTCTATATTTTCCATTTTTTCGTGTGATTTAAGAATTTGCTCACCTCTAAATCCTCTCTGAATTGACATAAGAGATTGAGAACTTGTTTTAAAGAAATTGAAATGAGGGTATACTACAACTTCATTGACGGAGCTCTGCTTCTCACTCGTTTTGTTATACGACATATTTTGTGCATATATTAAATATAGTTTTTTAAATTTCATATTAATTTATTTATAATGTCCTTCAATCCATATTTCAGTCTGCAAATAATAATCACATAAATAATGTGAAGATTAAAATAAATAACGTATCATATGGAAATATCGTTTTAAAATCATAATTATTGAATAGTTCTTCGGTTCATAATTATTTAATAACTAATATTGACTTTATCTAACTGATACGAAAAAAAAATCATGTAATAGATAGCTTATACTTCAACAGTGCAAAACTTTCTATATGACCATGAAAACTGTGAAGCTAGAGAAGAAATGAAGTAAATGACTATTTACTCCTTCTGAACAGATTGTTTACTTATTTCTCATTATATTCATTCGTTTAACCGATAACCTCTAGAATTGAAGACTAAAGTTGATATGAGCTATATCTTACTTTTTAAAAAAGGGAAAATTATTTGTTTTTGCAATATATATATTTCATGCAACGAATGAAGTATTAACACTTTGTTCAACACCTTCAGTACCAAAATACATTCAACGCAATTTCTGTATTTTGATACGTGTGCCAAATTTACAAGTAAATTATTTATTGAAAAATTAAGAATAAGTAGATATTTTCCTTTCAATAACGCATATTACGCATACTAGAAGAAGTGAACTGGGTCCTTCAACTGACCGCATCAATCGTTGGGTTTTTGGATTTCAGTTTAAATTTCAACTATATACGAAGAGCTCTCTACAAACAACTATTAGCATTAATCGAGTGAGTTGCGCTTTATTATACTAAGTAAACGTGTCCAGATAATCTGCAATATTATTTAACTAGAAACGATGCTTAACTTATTTGTTGTGCCCTTAGTATTGATGCAGTGTTCTTTGTGTTTTAGTGATTATACTTATGGAATAGTTAAACCTGAAGCTATCCCAGGTAATTTTTGACTCAAATGATAACTATTTCGTTTGAAATTAGGATGTCCCGAGTATGAGATTATCTTCATCAATTGGAATGAATGGAAATCTTTTTAATATAAATTTGAAATGAAACGGAGATATGAAATGTCGAAAATAAAAGCACATTTTAACCTGTTCATTTTTCATTCAATTTGATCTATATCAAAGTATCTGATTAAATACGATTGAATAATTAAGTGTGCACACGTTATACCTATTCATACCCAGTTAGTGAATTTCATCAAAAATCATATAGAGTCATAAATGTGAGTTTAAATGTCTGACGTCTACATGCAGCATATATTTACGAAAAAATTATTTTTTTTGGATGATCTATCCTCGAAGATGACGATGTTTTTGTATCTAGGTTATTTTCAACTTGCTTGTTTGAAATTAACCATACAACTGTCTTTATCTAATATTGGATTGGAATGAATGAAAATCTTTTTAATGTGAATATAAAATAAAACGGAAATATGAAATCTTGAAAATATAAGCACCTTTTAATCTGTTCATGTTTTAATCAATTTGATCTATATCAAATTATCTGATTAAATACGATTGAGTAATTAGATGTGCACACGTTATACCTATTTATATCCAGTTAGTTAATTTCACCAGACATCATATAAAATCTTAAATATAAATTTCAATGTTCAGCATATATTTACGAAAATATTATTCTTTATGAATGATCTATCCTCGAAGATGGCGATGTTCTTGTATCAAGGTTATTTTCAACTTCCTTGTTTGAAATTAACCATACAACTGTCTTTATCTAATATTTTCTCATTAATTCATGGTCAATGATCTGATCGTTCGCACATAAAATAGTTGTATATGAACCGTGGGTTGTATAGATCCTAACGCCCGATGGGCTAGTCACGCACGTGGTGCATACAAGATTTTATTTTTCACGAAAAAATTATTTTATTATAATCAAAAATCGTTTTTAAAATCGGTTCATTGCTCCTATACTTTTCATTTTCCTTCTCATAGTAGGCATGTCATTCGACGTTTGTGAATATTTTTGTCATCATATTTAGTGAATGTCATGCTTTCTTTGTCTTATAAAAATAATGAAAATGAATTTACCCAAGAATATCTTAGAGAATGCAGCCAAAGCTGCGAATAATTCATTGCCGGAGAAATCCTGAGTAGTATACGACAAGGATTATGAATTATTTAATCAATGGAAGTTGTCCTCGTACAATGGGCGGGCGTTATGATCCATAATACCCGCTCATAACGCCCTAGGGCATAATGAGTGTATTTATAGCAACCGTATCTAACGTAAAATCAACAAATAATACACAAGTGAAAAATAAAAATATTACAGATAAATAAATACCAGCATTCCGTTCTCCTATTGAGTAGCCAAATCGAAAATACTTCAAGCCCCCTTCTTAATCTTTTCAAAATTACCGAACTACCTGACTAGCAGTTCAGAATTGGTTTTTCCTTTTCTAATAATTATTTGTAACTATCTTTGTATTTACCCCTTCTACATAATTTGTCATTTCTTGTTTTCGATATAACAGAGAATCATAGTTAGTTTGCCATTAGCATCTGAAGAAGGTGAAGTTCCACCGAAACGTGCGTCATGCGTTATGCTTTTTTATAATAAATGTGTAAATTGTTATTTTTAACCATTGTTTTAATATAAAAATATTTTCAATAGTAGTTCGGGACTTCGAAACTATTTATTCCATTCCTCTACTGTTCGCCTCTGCTTGTGTCTGGGTTTTGTTGGCATTGGCTGGTTCCGTTTCCTGATTGACCGGTTCGCTGCATAGGCTCCGGCTCCACCCCTGCACTTCTTGGCTTGGATTTTCTTTCTCGATGGTAGTTTTTACGTCTTGTGTTGTTTTAGGCATTTTCGTGTTTTTCAAAATTGTTTTCCAAGTTATTGGAATATTTAGAACATCGTTTTGTTTATTAAGATGTCCTGATTTTTCAATTTCTAGAGCTTCTCTTATGGTACGGACCCTGTAGTTTTCTATGGATTCTATTTCCCTTGATCGGTCAAAATCGATGATGTGGCCTGTTGATTGATGTTGTTGAAATAGGACTGATGTTGTTTGTTTGTTCCTGACGCTATTTTTGTGTTCTTGGATTCTTGCTGATATTTTTCTGTTCATTTGTACTATGTATGTTTGGCCGCAGTCTGCACAAGATATGCTGTAGACGCCGTGGTTTTCTAGTTCGATTTTATCTTGCTGGTTTCGTAGTATATTGGGTATTTTTTTCTGAGGTTTAAGTACTGGTGTTATGTTATTTTTTCTCTATACTCTTCCAATTTTATCTGTAATTCCTTTTACGTATGGAAGTACTGCTTTTTGTCTGAATTTTTCGGCGTTGTTTTTTGATGTTTTCATTGGATTTTCTTGTTTTCTGATGGCCTTTTTTGATGTCGCTGTACGTTTATTCATTTTGCCGTAAGGCGGTTGTAATCTGTTTTATTTCTTGTTCTCTTGTTTCTGGTTATGTTAGTCGAAAAGATCTGGAAATTAATGAGTTCACTACTGACTGTTTTTGTGAAGGGTGGTGGTGGGTTTGTGTGTGTTGGTTTGCGATATACGCTGAAGCCCAAAATTCCTTTCAGATTTCTTGTAAGGAGAAAGAAGGGCAGTTTTCTATTTTGTTCAGTTTCAAAATTAAACTGAATTTTATGGCGTATACTGTTGAGGTTTTTCAGAAAATTCTCTTGATCTTTCTGAGGGTGTAGCTAGATTGAGAAAATATCATCAACATAACGTTTCCTAAATTTGGGTTTTAGGGGAGCATTTTGTAGATCATCTTTTTCGAAATATATCATAAAAAGGTTAGCTATAACTGATGAAAGCGAGGATCCCATAGGTGCGCCCCGTCTGTTTGCTTGTAGATTTTGTCGTTAAACATGAAATAGGTGTTTTTCAGACAGTGTTCCGCGAGGCCGATGACGTAATCTGGAAAACGCTCATTCCTGGAAATGTTGTTAAGGGCTTCCTCAATAGGTATGCTTAGGTGAAGTGATATTATGTCAAGGCATGCTAAGATGTTATTCTCTTCGAGGTGAATGTCTTTTATCATTCTGGTTAGATGTTCAGAGTTTATTACGAACGAATGGGCGAGTTCAACTCTAGCTTGCATAATAACGGCTAGGAATTTTTTCAGCAAGTGTATTGCCTTTTCAGGCAAGTGTATTGTCACATAATACATCTGATGCGATTTTTATCATTAATTTACTTTAGGTTCAATACCCTTAACTTTTCATATTTGAATAGAACATCCAGTGCATATTTTAATAGATCCTGTTCTGCTGTACATACTGAGTTTGATGCAAATGATCTCTGAATTCCAGAATTTGATTCAGTTTAAATTTAATGAACAATTGATCTTATGCATTCTAAATTAATAAGAAGGAGACAGGTAAAACTTAAAAAATATCATTTCTAATGTTGAGAATTGAATCAGTTCACCTGCCGACAATAGGTAAACGTATCAACAATTTCATGAATTATACTCTCCCAGAATTCTCTACGGATTCGTTCACATTCATCGGCTATTCATTGTGCTAGCTCCTGCATGGAGGTCAAACGAAAACATGTAACTGGTGACCTCTAAGAAAAAAAAGTGTCTCAAGTCTAGAGAAAGAGTAGTCCATATTCTTATTCAACAATTTGGAAAATTCGTAACTAAAAAACTAGTGCATCTAGTTGATGCATCTAGTTGATGCATAAAAAACTATGCATCTAGTTGAAACTGAATATTTTGAACTGCCTATTCTGTTTCAGTGCCGTGTTGACTTTGTTATTCAGTAATTCATTGTAGTTGCCGGCAGAATTTCATAATTACTTAGTTTCATACTTTATCCCACTCCTGTATAATATAATATAAATCAATTATTTTGCAATACTCTTTCAGATATTGGAGGGACGAATTGATATCAAATAATTTTTTACAGTTTATGAATCTTCAGACTCTAATCCGTGCCGACACTCGCCTTGCGGTCCCAAAGCGGCTTGTACGGTTCTTGATGAATCACCAGCATGCTCGTGCTTGGCACACTACGTCGGCCAACCACCAAACTGTCGTCCAGAATGTACTAAAAATTCGCAATGCTCGAGTTCCCTCTCATGTATTAATCGAAAATGTTTAGATCCATGTCTGGGAACTTGTGGAGTTAACGCGACTTGTGAAGTGATTAGTCATAACCCAGTGTGTAGCTGCAGACCGGATTATACCGGAGATCCATTCGTTAGATGCCTAGTTATATCTGGTGAGTGAAATTTGTTTCCAGAAATGAAGTGCTGGTTCTGAAGAACCGGAATATCTCCAGTACATTTTGATATTTCATTGGACTTCAAATTCGTACCCTTTAACTGAAGATAGCATAACAATTAATTTGTATTACTTTTAGTGAAGTAATCATTCTAACTACTTTGAAATTCTCCAATGTATTTCTATGATATAGAATAATTGAAAATAATATGAATTTATCAAATGTATAGCTTGTACTTGGTAAGTAAAATCAGTAATTGAAAGAGACTTGTATTCCAAGTATAAAATTTTAATATCTTACTCTCAGATGCTCTTTTACGGCTAATTGTCATCTTCAGTGCCACTACAATAATGGAATATTCTGTCGCAGCTGCATTAGAAAAGCAGGTTTTCACAACGTATCTAGTTCAAAAAATCTATTAATTCAATTAAGATTCATTCTCCAAATTCAAATAAGTTTTCCATCTATTTAGATTATCAACTTTCAACCCTATTTCTTCAAAATTGTGCCTTCATCGTATAAACAAGATTTATTTTCTCTCCTATGGCTCAACCCCCTAAACGTTTCGTACCAAAACCAATCCCATACAAGATGATATGAAAAACGATCTACCAATCAATATGTTCAATCCTATTGCTCCACAATTGCGCCCTTTATCGTGTAAACAAGATTTATTTCCTCCTCCGCAACCAATTTGCAATAGAATCCTATTCAAGATATCATACGAAACTATTTACCTACAAACTTTCAACCCTACTGGCCCAAAATTGTGCCCTTTATCGTGTACACGATAAGCACGTAGATACATACGAACATAATTATATAAATATATATATATATATATATATATATATATATATATATATATATATATATATATATATATATATATATATATATATATATATATTATATATATATATATATATAAAATATATATATATATATATATATATATATATATATATATATATATATATATATATATATATATATATATATATATATGGTATGAAAAGATATCATCATACCGTACGGTATGAAGTAGTAAGAAGGTTTATCGGGTGTGCGGTCTGTTATATATAAAAGAAAACTCTACTATTTCTAGCTAGGTACTCAAAATTTCGTCAAACTTTATTGATATCATCAGGAGTCTAAATTTGAGAGTAAAATTCAAATACACAAGGCATCACATCAACATGTTAAACAGTACTGAAGTGTATTTGAATTTTACTCTTAAACTTAGACTCCTGATGATGTCAATAAAGTTTGACGAAATATTGAGTAGCTAGGAAAAGTAGTTTTCTTCTATATATAACAGACCGCACACCCGAGAAACCTACTAGATAAATATATATATATATATATAAATATATATATATATATATATATATATATATATATATATATATATATATATATATATATATATATATATATATATATATAAATATATATATATATATATATATATATATATATAATATATATATATATATATATATATATATATATATATATATATATATATATATATATATATATATATCTATATATATATATATATATATATATATATATATATATATATATATATATCTATATATATTTATATATTGATATATATATATATATATATAACTATATATATCTATATATATTTATAATATATATATATTTATATATATATAAATAAATATATATAAAAATATATATATATATATATATATATTAATATATATATATATATATATATATATATATATATATATATATATATATATATATATATATATATCTATATATATATATATATATATATATATATATATATATATATATATATAAATATATATAAATATATATATATATATATATATATATATATATATATATATATATATATATATATATATATATATATATATATAATATATATATATTATATATATATAATTATTTATTCGAATTATTGTTGCCTGTGAACTATTTCTAATCTTTTGATAATTATTAGCAAGAACAGGCTTGTTGAATCTTAAAAAACTCGATTTTATTAAAAAGTTGACGTTTCGCCACGACATTCGTGGCTTTATCAAAAGTTTTGATAAAGCCACGAATATCGTGGCGAAACGTCAACTTTTTAATAAAATCGAGTTTCTTAAGATTCAACAAGCCTGTTATTGCTAATAATTATCAAGATATTATATATATATATATATATATATATAAATATATATATATATATATATATCATTATATATATATATATATATATATATATATATATATATATATATATATATATATATATATATATATATATATATAGTAAGGAGGTTTATTGGGTGTGCGGTCTGTTATATATAAAAGAAGTAGTAGTGGATCATTATATAAAAACAGGCCATAACTTTGATTATAATAATGTCAGTGTTTTGAAAACAGAGTCTAATTATGGAAACCGTTTATTCCTGGAAATGTGTTGCATAAAGAAGGATAAGAACACTATTAATTTTAAGTCCGATACAGGTCAGTTAAGCAGCATTTACAGTAATATTTTAAAATTGGCTAAATAGAAGGAAAAAAATTTATTATTTCATACCCTGGTACAGTCAAAGTTAACATGTCGTCGTTAACTTTTTTGGTTCATTTAGTTTGAAAATGAATTAATAAAATCACGACATATTTGTGTTATCTCTATGAGAATGAAAGAAAAAATTAGACCAGTTGTTAGGGAGATTTGTTCCCATTGTGTGATCAGTACTGTTTAACATGTCGATGTGATGCCTTGTGTGTTTGAATTTTGCTCTTAAACTGTAAGTTGTTTGAGGTTTTTGTATTGTGGTGTTATTTTTGTTTTATTTTCAATCTATACAGTAGACTCCTGATGATGTCAATAAAGTTTGACGAAATATTGAGTAGCTAGGAAAAGTAGAGTTTTCTTTTATATATAACAGACCGCACACCCAATAAACCTCCTTACTATTTCATACCGTACGGTCGATATCCTTTTATACTACATTACGATGGGTTTTTATCATGAAATTGGTCTAACATATGGAACCAACATAACAAAAATAATGAAACAATGGGCAAGAACCAATAAGAAGCTTGCAAACAACCTGAATAGACGAATTTTCTTATTACGTTGCAGAACATTAATGAGGCTTCCAACACATGTACATAACAGTACTAAAAAGGTTTATGATATTTTATTTTCTGGAAATAATGTTAATATGAGCAATAGAATAGATAATTTCGTTACAAACATTGGTAGAAAAACACTTTCATTGGAAATTAAGATGACTTGTGACAACATTTCTAGGAATAAAAAACTTATTACTGACATTAAATACAAATTGCATAGTTGTTTACCGTTACATGTTCTTGACGAATTTGAAGGTAGATTAAAAAATACATTCGATTTTATTTTCAACAAGGTTAAGTATAATAACATAAGAAAGTTCAGTAATCTAAGCGACAATGCGATACACAATAAGTTCTTTAATAACAACGGTAAATGGTTCAAGAATATTTCTGGTGTTGATATCCCACAGGACATTGCTGACTTTCTCTCGCTTGGACCTTAATTTGGTATACCTTGCACCAATCAAGAATTTAGAATAGATATTTTTTTAGCTGATGTTGAGAATATTATTCATGAGGTAGATAGTGAATCAAAGGATATTGTAAGGGCAAGAGCAAAGAATATAATTACCAATTTTTTACATAACTCAAATCCACAAATTGCTCAATCTTCACCTTTAAGTTTAATATTTAAAAAAACTAAACGTTTCTTGGGGGCTCATCCTGATCTTTACATAATGCAGGCAGATAAGGGGGGTTGTACTGTTGCCATGGATGAGAACGAATACATACGAAAAACTGAAGTAATGCTAGAGGATAACATGACATACTTACCGCTACCGAAAGATCCTACCACGTCTACCCAAAAACAGTACAATGAATTGATAAAAATCTTAAAATCAAAAAAAGAAATTAGTGAACAAAAAGCTAAACAATTAATGATTTATAATTCATGCTTTCCAAAAATGTATTGCTTGCCAAAAATACATAAACTTAATATTCCATTACGACCTATAATTAGCTCAATAAATTCTACTACCTTCAACATATCAAGATTTTTGTCGGGTGTTTTGAGTGAGGCATTTGAGTTTGAAACTGAATACAATATAAAAAATACTTTTACCTTCGTTAATACTGTCAGTGGGATACAATTACCTGAGGGTTATGTGCTGATTTCCCTTGATGTTGTTTCGCTGTTTACTAATATTCCATCTGAATTGGTTATTGAAATTTTAAGATTAAAGTGGGACAGAATTAAAGATCATACGACACTATCTAGGGATAATTTTTTACAGTTAGTCAATTTTATTTTTAATAATACATACTTTAGTTTTAATGGTAAGTTTCACAGGCAAATTTTTGGAACCCCGATGGGCTCTCCGATTAGTCACATTTTAGCCACCATAGTATTGGACCATTTACTACAGAATGTCATACCGTTATAACCTTTCAATCTTCCATTCATTTTTAAATATGTAGATGATATAATAAACTCGATTCCTTCCGACTGTTGTCAAATGACCTTAGATTTGTTTAATTCTTTTAATGATCATGTTCAGTTTACCCTTGAAAAAGAAAATCAGCAAAATGTTCCATTTTTGGACACGAAACTCATAAGAACGGACAATAATAAAATAATTCTGGATTGGTATCAGAAACCAACCGACTCAGGAAGGTTTTTGAATTATTCTTCAAACCACCCTAAAAATCAGAAATTCAACACGGTCATCGCTATGAAAAAACGTGTCATACATATATGCGATGAGCAGTTCAAACAAGATAATTTAAGAAAACTTTTTCTCATATTTCACAATAACGGCTACCCTAAAAATATTTTGAATAAATTAATCTATAATTCTGGTTTTTATGACGGACCGACAGAGGAGACAGATAACGCGATTTTTAAATATAAAAGATTGCCTTTCGTAAGGGGTTTGACGGATTTGGTTTTACCTCTCTTCAAGGATTTTCCAGCGCTTAAAATCGCTAAATATAATTTAGTTAAGAGTTCTATGCTCTTTTCAAATGTAAAGGACCCAACACCAGTGGATTTGAAGAGTAATGTAGTATATAAAATACCTTGTTTGGGATGTCAGGTTTGATACATTGGACAAACCGCCCAGTGGCTTAAACAGAGAATCACACAGCACAGGAGTGATTGTCGATTGGGTAAAAATTCTTGTGCTGTAGTCTGTAGTGGATCATTATATAAAAACAGGCCATAACTTTGATTATAATAATGTCAGTGTTTTGAAAACAGAGTCTAATTATGAAAACCGTTTATTCCTAGAAATGTGTTGCATAAAGAAGGATAAGAACACTATTAATTTTAAGTCCGATACAGGTCAGTTAAGCAGCATTTACAGTAATATTTAAAAATTGGCTAAATAGAAGGAAAAAATTTATTATTTCATACCCTGATTGTACAGTCAAAGTTAACATGTCGTAGTAAACTTTTTTGGTTCATTTAGTTTGAAAATTAATTAATAAAATCACCACATATTTGTGTTATCTCTATGAGAATGAAAGAAAAAATTAGACCAGTTGTTAGGGAGATTTGTTCCCATTGTGTGATCAGTACTGTTTAACATGTCGATGTGATGCCTTGTGTGTTTGAATTTTACTCTTAAACTGTAAGTTGTTTGAGGTTTTTGTATTGTGGTGTTATTATTGTTTTATTTTCAATCTTTACAGTAGACTCCTGATGATGTCAATAAAGTTTGACGAAATATTGAGTAGCTAGGAAAAGTAGAATTTTCTTTTATATATAACAGACCGCACACCCAATAAACCTATATATATATATATATATATATATATATATATATATATATATATATATATATATATATATATATATATATATATATCCACTATCCACTAATAATATGGCTAGTATTATTCAAAGTGTGCAGATGTTTAAAGCGCATTTTAATGAAAAATGTTTTAAAATTGCAGTTATAAAAACTGATAATCCCGATAAAACTAAATGAACAAGACTTCAAATATTATGTGGCGATTGAAAATTTTTTTGATATTATGAAATTTATGAAAGAGTGATTTGTTTTAAATCCCATTATACAATCGAAAAGGAACAGCCGATTTCACTTAGATCTCATGGACATGCAATCGAACCTTGATGATGGGCCGTATGAATTTATATTAAACTATTAGGACCATTGAACTAACTTTGTACAACTCAACCACTTAAAAGATTAAACGATATCTACTACTATGATATGATGAAGTGTAGCTATCCTGGTGCATTTTGTCCAAGATAGTTTTAAAAAATTTCGGCAAGAACTACCAGGTGTGCACAGTGAGAAAAGTTCTGCAAAGAACTAACCAATGATGAGCTGGCTGTGATTGGCAGCTTCTAGAAGGAACCAAGTGTAGATTAGTAAATTTGGTTGATTGAAAAGACTTGTTCAATGTTCAATTCACTGGAAACTCTACATAGTTCGAAAACAAAAGCAACAATCATTACTCTTCCGAGAGAGAGATTCACCATGCTATGTAGCTATTGATTACTATCTTCTAAAAATTTTTTCGAAATTTCTGTGTTTATCCTAAACATATGTTTTACAGTAACCTTCTGACTGATATTGGTTACATTTTCTCATCTCATCATAATGTTGCTGTCGTCTATTTGTATATTTTCTCCATAGTGAAAATCAGTCAAGGAATCCGGTTGACAAAAAAATTCATATCATTCAATTAACAGGCAAAAACTGCAATTATTTAATCGTGTATATATTTGATTTCAGAACCACCACCACTGAAGGAACCCCAAGATTGTTTAAGTAGTGAAACTGAAGTTCTTGGTGAAAGGCAAATTTGTAAGGGAAAATTACTTTTTCATAATGATATAAATGACTTAAATTGGAAACGAAGTCATTTCATAGCATCTGAGCCGGTAAGTCATATGGTGTCATTCTGTTCATAATCGTAAAATATTATTGCAACAACTCATAGTATAAAATAACTAATTGTAATGCTTCTTAAAAATCTAATTCAATGGCATCATTTTTGTTGAAAAAATGTTTTATTGGAATTAATCATTCTTCTTCCTATAACGTAAATTGTTCTAAAAATGCAAATTAACAGTGACAAGAAACCAAAACAGATAAACTTACTGCTTTTGGCAGGTTCCTAAATTACTGTAGATTATATGAAACTATCTTAATTCTCCACTATACTAGTTTTTATATATTTTAAATGGAAACACTTGTCAAGATATCGGAATGTAAATGTCGGACAACCATATTATAAAGAGGATGGGGTTGGGATAGGATGACATTCTTTCGATATATATATATATATATATATATATATATATATATATATATATATATATATATATATATATATATATATATATATATATATATATATATATATTTATGTATAGTATAGTATTCAATAGTAGCAATTGTTTGGGACAACAATAAATAACGAAATGAGGTAATTTATTCAATTTGGAATGATTGTGATAATGAGCAAAACTAAATTTGAATTTACTACGTTTACTATCACAAAATATTTTGAAAAATATAACACTGCGAGTGCAATTTCGGTCACTAGACCATCATCGGGCAGATTTAAGTCTAGTGACCGAAACTGCAATCGCAGTGTTATATTTTTCAAAATATTTTGTGATAATAAACGTAGTAAATTCAAATTTAGTTTTGCTCGTCATGTTAAATTATCACGTAGTAATGACGGATTCCATCAACTATTTGATTGTGATAAGTTTTCATTAAAAAAATTATACACTGATTAAGCCCTTTTCTTATCTATATAATGGTGAAGTTGATAATCTGTTATTTTGTTTTAAAAAGCTACTGTCTCGGATATAAATACAGCTACAGTTTAAGCCAATTTTTTTTTAGATGAAGACGCTATATGAAATAATTTTTCCAAGATATCAACAGCTCGTTTCACAACTTGTAGTATAAGCATACTTATAATGGGCCTCGTCTATAGTTCGTAGCACTAAGTGTAGTTAAGTGTCTGATAGAGGAAATCCATCTCCATCAGAAATGCCAAATATTTCAAGTTTTTATTGTAAACCATCCTGTTTTCAAATAATTCATTGACATGGCCTGGTGGACAAAGGTTGAAAAACGCCTCAAAAAACTCTCTGCCCATTACTGTTTTATGAAAACTACTAAAATCACCTGCAAGTCTTTGAACTATCAAGTCATGTTTTGTAGCACATACAGAGATATATCCTGTGCGAAAAAGCGGAGTTTCTGATCGGTCCAATCTATTGGTATTGTCCTAATATCTGAAACAGTAGAGATTCAGAATGTTTATTAAAACCATTTTTTTCTCATAATACAGTATCCGCATATATTTCAAAGCGATCTATTCTGTTTTCAATTACAATTTTATTGTGATGTATGTAAATTATCAAAATTTTATGAATTAACGAAGAAAGCTGCAGAAACATAAGTTACTAATATTTACATCCTCAGTTACTCCTCCCAGTGTAATAGAATATTCATCATTTTTCACGTTTTAACGCACTACTTCAGTATATTACTATAATACTTAACAGTGATACACATCCAATACTTTATACCTAAGAATAAACTTCTTCAGTCAAATACAAGGAACCCAAATCAGTGACGTAGTAGTATTAATCCTAATTGCAGTTGTCAATTTTCCACTCTCTCGGTACCATACTAATTTAGTAATATATTCTTGTGCACATTTCAATGAAAGATAAGAAGTTACTATGATGAAATTGGTTTTATCAACTCAGTAAAAAGTATTGTGCCTATGTAGTGAATATATTTGAAAACACAGTAACAGCCATCTAATAATCGTATTTACACGTATTTTAGTTGTGAATTATGAATAATTTTATTACAGAACGATTTTAACTTCTTACGCTCAACAAAAGGTTACATATTAGTGGCGGATTCAAAAAAATTTCGCCTATCGGCTACTACATATTGCCGCTTAGAAAAATTTCAAATGCGAGCGCAGTGACCAAAACAAGCGCGAAATTTTAAGCTCACGTTATTTACAAGTACAGGTATCCCTCGGTTTACGCCGGGGTTCCGTTCCTACAAAAACAGGCGTAAACCGAATCGGCTTAAATTGAACCCAATTATAACGGGAGGTATGGAGTTAGATTCCATCACATAAAACATAGGATTATGCAGGTATAACATTATTACAATTAAAGTAAATAAATGTATATATACTATGTGATTGTAAAAAAAATAAAATTGTCAATAACAAAAACAAAACAATTTTATCAGAAGAGTGTGATTTCACAAGGGTATATATTATCATTTCTGTGTTCAAATTCCTGGTTTCGGATCGCTTATATCTTTTTGGAAAAAAATTTTCTGCTTAGATTTAATCTTTCTTTAAGAAGTTCAGAATATGGTCGGATTGATGCGATACACTCCTCTTTACGTTCGAACTTCTTTCCCAATCGAGGTCTATCTCATAGAGTTCATCAGTGATGGTTTCTATGAGTTCTGCACTTTTTTATGAGACATCGTCTACTTTACCAATAACTTACTTCAAAATATTACACAGAAGAAGCAAATGGGTTCAATTGCGTTCAATAAATGTAGATACGTTGTAAAAGCTCGGTAAATACTTTATAACTGGATCGTTAACCTGTCCAGTTCCCCAGTTTGGTCAGGGAATCCCAGTACATACCCATTAAAACCGGGGATTTTCAAGACGTAGACATATGGCGTTATTGTTAATCAGCGTAAATGGAGCCGGCGTATACCGAGGGCTACCTGTACTTTAAAATTACGCTTTTACTGAAAAACGTGCAAATCTAGCAAGGAATTGATAAAATATCAAAATAATACAAACGTTTATTAAAATCAAATAATTTAACATATTTTATAAATATTCAACTAAATGAAAATCATTTTTACTTTGGCTACCATAACGTTTTTTTAAAATTTTATAATCAAATGAAATCGAATTTTCAATATCAGATTCAATTGACTATTTCACTCATTCCATTTTTAGTGAGAAAGTTTCCATAGCTACTCTCGTTTCACAGCGATAAAACATGCATCAGCGATAATATTTCGACATTTCTCACATGAATCGTTATTTCCTTGACTTTCTGAAATGTGACCATATTACTGTTAGACATATTTTCTCGTGAAATAGTCATGTCGAATACCACTCGAGATGAAATTTAAACAGGTAAAATTTCTCTCTTGTAACATTCAAGTTTGTTGCTTAGACAATTTCGCTCATGACATTTTTTCCAAAATCACTCGCCTGACGACTCGTGATTTTGATACAAATGTCATTCGCGAAATCGCCTAAGCAACAAACAAACTTTCATATTACAATCGAGAAATTTTGCCGGCAAAATTTCATCTCTAGTGGTATTATATATGATAAAACTGCTAAATAGCATAATCTGCTATCGGATATTGTTGAGCGTAAATATGTTTTAATTCGTTTTCAACATAACAACGAACTTTCCGATGAACAATTGCTGACAGCCATTGATTTGAGTATTATTTTTTAATATCACAGATTTTAGCAGGTTTTCACTTTGAAAACCTGCTTATTGAAATGGGTGCGATTAGCAAAGTTCGACCTAGGACCAAGATAGTTTTTCGTTTCATGACTTTTTATGATGCTTGGCACCAAAAACTCAATTTCATATCTCTCTCTCTTTCTCTCTCTCTCTCTCTATATATATATATATATATATATATATATATATATATATATATATATATATATATATATATATATATATATATATATATATATATATATATATATATATATATATATATATATATATATATATATATAAATATGTATATATATATATATATATATATATATATATATATATATATGTTCGTTTGTATGTGCTTATGTATTTTAGCGTTGTGTACACGATAACGAGCGCAATTTCGAAGCAATAGGTGAAAGTTTGTGAATAGGTAGATCTTGGATGGGATTGATTTTTGTTCGAATTGGTTGGGGGGCTGCCTCCCTGGGGGCAAAATAAATCTTGTTTACAAGATAACGGACGCAATTTTGAAGCAATAGGGTTGAAAGTTTGTAAATAGGTGGTTTCGTATAATATCTTGGAAGGGATTGTTTTTGGTTCGAATTGGTTGGGGGATTGACCCCCCTGGGGGAAAAATAAATCTTATATGCACGATAAAGGTCGCAATTTTGTAGAAATAGGGTTGAAAGTTTGTATCTAGGTAGTTTTTTATGATATCTTGAAAAGAATTGGTTTTGGTTCGAATTGGTTGGGGGGTTGACCCCCTGGGGGAAGAAATAAATCTTATTCACATGATAAAGGGCGTAATTTTGAAGCAATATGATTGATAGTTTGTGAGTAGGTAGTTTCGTATGATATATTGAATGGAATAGGTTTTAATGCGAATTGGCTGAGGGGTTCCCCCCAGGGAAATAAAACTTGTTTATACAAAAGAAGTTTTTCTAATCATTAAATCCTTTATCCGTGCAAAAATATGAACCATTCTGAAGCACCCGTTTAAAAATTGTTGAACTCAAAAAGCATTTTTCGTCTTTGTAGATTCGTTTTAATTTCTCAAAATCAGAATCTCCGTTTTTAGAATAACCATTTCGCACAATAACTCATCATTCGATAGCCACTTAGCAGGATCTACGTCCAATATACAGAGACAATATTTCCGATGAAATTAGTTGATCTTTTTGTAGCCGTATATATTTATATGGCTCTTCACGCACTAGCGGTTAACCGTCTAGGCGGTTGAACCGCGCGGGTAGCCGCTTTTACCTGTTTAATATGTAACCACTTATGACCGTACGCACTACGATCACAAGCGATTGCATATAAAACTAGAAAAAGCTGTTCAACTGTCTAGGTGGTTAACCGCTAGTGCGTAAGGACCATAAATGTTTTATTTCAGAAATAAACACGAATTTGATTTACACAAGGTGAGTCATAACTACGAGACGCGAATTGTTCGAGCATCTGGTTTTTTAATGAATTTACTACTGTGATACGAAAGCAACAAAATTTTGGTATATTTAATAGTAGCGTTTTTGTATTGTTAAAAGACATAGATCCATATTTTTATAAGAATTTAACGATATAGCTGGCCATTTTTAATTTTAAATTTTTTTTGAATTTTTCGAATTTTTATATGTTCAACTATAATATTTTTTTTCGTGGAGTGTTTCAAATTTGTATTTTATTGTAAATTGTGAATGCTGAAATAAATAATTAAACATATATATATATATATATATATATATATATATATATATATATATATATATATATATATATATATATATATATATATATATATATATATATATATATATATATATATATATATATATATATATATATATATATATATATATATATATATATATATATATATATATATATATATTTTTTTTGTGGAGTGTTTCAAATTTGTATTTTATTGTAAATTGTGAGTGCTGAAATATATAATTAAACATATATATATATATATATATATATATATATATATATATATATATATATATATATATATATATATATATATATATATATATATATATATATATATATATATCTAGTGGTATTTTTTCATAATTCAAGAAGTTAAGGTAGTTACTATTTGAATATTCTGCTTCGTCAAAATGAAGATTTACGAAAAAGAATACCAAAGTTGATAATATCAATAAATTCTAAAGACAATAGGCAATTTCATTTAGAAAAGACGAAATTATGCAGACTTAGCTATAGAACATTCTGAGACCATTCAATAGGGAATTGAAAAGTGCATTTCCTTGTAAGTTCAATAACATGGCATTCTATTTGAACTGAAGAAGTTACAGCCCCTTAGTGTTCTTGATTGATATGTTTTAATTTTTGAATACCCTGTACCTATAAGATATAAAGTGTATTATAAGTGGCTTATAAAACATGATCTAGTTTTACAGTTCACTTACATAATTAAGTTACTTCTCAATCATTTCAAACATGAAACTTCATTTATATTACGTTATATTTTGAAAAAATTCAAATCACTTACAAGTCCTCTAGACTCAGGCATTATAAGTCTTATTCACAAACACACTTATTTTCATCGAAGACACTAAAAATAAAATGATAGACAGAGGATGTCATTTAAAATGTACAACTTCGATACTTTTTCGACATTTGCGACATCTTCCTTAACATGAAGATAATTCATTTCAAAAAGTAACCATAATAAACTTCGGTATATCCTAAAAAAAACTTTTTGTATATCACGTATTTTGGTTACAATTTTCAGTACCTTATAGTGTAAATCACCCACCGTATAATTATATATATATATATATATATATATATATATATATATATATATATATATATATATATATATATATGTTTTGATGAGGTTTTATATAAATATATATATATATACATATATATATATATATATATATATATATATATATATATATATATATATATATATATATACATAAATATATATATATATATATATATATATATATATATATGTTTATGTATATCTAGTTTCGAGTTAATTTTTCGTTTTTCTTTCGAATGATAACTTTCAGTAAACCCAAATAATCAGTAAGAATTTTTCGAGATAAATTACGGAATCAAACATTTTCTGAGATGAATTCAAATTTTCAAAATAACATACTCTGATATTTTTTAGGATTATGGATTTTGTTCATACCAAAAGAGAAACGACACCTTTCTTATCAAAGATGATGAATGGATTATTAAACCAATTCCCTGTAAGTCTGAGTCGGATGTTCGAGGAATCTTGGACTTACGAAAAGGGTAGGTTTGAAAACCTTTTCTAGATTGATATATTCTGAATAATTTCTAAGATGGAAGAAATCACTGAAAGATGTGGGTATTATTTTCTCTGAATACATTGTTGTTTGAGTAATAATGGTCGCAGCAAAAAATCATAACTGAATCATATAAATCGAAAAGGTGAAAAATATGAACTGTGAAACAACGACTTCGCATATTGTTTATATATTGTAGTTTGATTTATGTTGTATAGAAGAAAAGTATAATATGTGCGTATTTGTTCTAATAAAAAACTATGAGTCAAAATCCATTATTTAATCAACTAACTCAAACAGTACCTATTCAATATCATCCAATGATCTGACGATCCCTCTCTCGATTAATCAACTTCAAGTTCATATTTCGACCCTTTCTTCTTCAAATGAAAATAATCAATGATCTACACCTTCTGCAACTAAACTATTCGATAAAAAATAAATAATCCTATATTGGTTGTACAAAATTTCAGTGCTCTTATCTTACATAATTTGGACATATATAATGGTAGATATACTATTCTAACTCTTTACAAGGTGTACAAGTGACCGCGAAACAGACTGTATCATGTATCAAGACGGTGGTTTTATTTTGCCCCCGGTGACATCAGAGAGGATCAAAACTACAAGGGGTTTTAAATACGGCACTGTCGAAATCAGAGCAAAGCTGCCAGTTGGTGACTGGCTTTACCCAGGTATAAAAGTTAAATTTCAATAAAAATTAACATACCCCTTTGAAATTTTTCTCACTGATTGCAAATTATTTTTCTAGAAATATATTTGCAGTCATCTTTATCCCCTACTAAAAAAATATGGATTGCTCATGCGAGAGGAAATGAACATTTAATCGGTAATGGCGGTGATGATCTGGGGGGCACACTTCTATTTGGTGGCCCGATTCTAAACGTCAGTGAACCAGAACGCAGCAAGTATTTAAATTCAACCAGAGCAGACAAAGTATTCGGCAGTGATTATCACACCTATTCTGTTATTTGGGAACCAAGTATGTAATTCTTTCGTATTTTTAATTATATATATATATTGAAAAGTCATGGAATAGCATTGAACATATATATATATATATATATATATATATATATATATATATATATATATATATATATATATATATATATAAATATATATATATATATATATATATATATATATATATATATGTCTTGGGGCTTATTCAGCTCAAATATTCTCATTTATTGGGTATTTCCAGTTATACCGGAAATAGACCCTGAGTTGCTTATTTTGAATGGGACACTCTATATATTATTATATTTTTCAATTCTACCCAAGATTCTAGGCAGATTTTGTGCATTATGTCCTATACCTAAGTCCTAGAGTTTTTGACATATTTAAATTTTTATGTCAAAAATGACGATTGCTATTCCTAATATGATTATCGAATGTCCCTATAAGGAAGCCCTTATAACTTACTTTGGGTTGGATGCTTTTTTGAGAAGGACTTACTTCAATATATTTTGAATAATAATTGAATCATACAGGGTGTTCAAAAAATGAGATCTAAAATGAGATTAAGAAAACTGATAAAAATCAATTTTTTCAAATGGAAACCACCGATTTTTCTTATTTCGTAATATTAAGCGTCAAAAATTAAGGTAACTTTGTGAAAGGTTATTCATATCTAAAATTTTTAGTTTTCGAAATATTGCCAATTTTATATTTTTATATAGCGATTTTGCATTTAATCAGCAATAAACAATTAGATATAGGATAGCCAAGATCGTATTTGACATTTCAAATCATCGTAATGACATCCTGGTTAAATTATACAATCGAAGATTATTTAAACTTATTTATTACTTATGGAAAATGTGATAAAGTTATTTCAAGAACATGTGATACATTTGTGACACTATATCCTCAAAAACAGAAAGTCATGAATTTTGTAGTTGACTATTTAGACAACTTGCCCGTGGCTGATCTTCGAAACCTTTTCTATCAACATTATGAAGGGCACCTCCACATAATGCCCATTTAGTAAATAATTATCTAGAAATCTTATTTTATGAACAGTGGATAGCCAACAATGGACCAAATTTTTGGCCACCTCGCTTCCCAGACCTATCAGTACTCGATTTTTATTCATGGGGAATAGTGAAAAAAACGTGTATAACACCGCAGTGACCACCATGGAATACAGCATGGGGCGAATAAGTACAGCATTTGAAGACCACCAGTCAATAAGAATAGCCACCCATGAACAATTGCGACTCAAATGAACAAAATGTCTAGAAGTTCAAAGTCACCAATATTCTAACTTAAATAATTTTTTTAACATTTCTATTTCCAGTTTACGATATCAATATTTTCATTGTTAATAACTGGTTTATTTCTGCACATTTTTTCTTTTCGGATCCAAAGTTTTCTATAATTCGTCTTATAGTATTTGGTGATTGTTTCTGTTTTTGAGGATATCGTGTCATAAATGTATGACATGTTCTTGAAATAACTTTATCATATTGCCCATAAATAATAAATAAGGTGAAATAATCTCCGTTTGTATAATTTAACCAAGGATTCATTACGATGATTGGAAATGTCAAATACGATCGTGGCTATCCTAGATCTAATTATTTATTGTTGATTAAATGCAAAATCGCCATATAAAAATTTGAAATTGGCAATATTTCGCAAACTAAAAATTTTCGGTATGAAAAACCTTATACACAGTTACTTTAATTTTTGATGCTACAAAATAGGAAAAATGGGGTGTTTCCATTTGAAAAAATTGATTTTTATCATTTTTCTCAATCTCATTTTAGATCTTATTTTTTGAACACCCTGTTTGATTAGTTATCCAAATATTATACAAAATCTATTAAAATGAGTCCTTTTCAATAAAGAATCTAACGCAAAGTAAGTAAAAAGAGCTTCCTTATAGAAGAAGAAATGAATCAAAGCCAACAACAAGTATCACTAAGGTATAATATAAAACATAATACTACATACGAATTTTAGTACCAAAAATACAAGGAATATAAATATAAAAATATATTATTTCTTTTGGTACTCGGTTGAATCCAACTTGTGGGCAATTCTGAAGGCTTCAAACTCACTTACTAAACGTAAACCTACATCAAAACTTATATTTCTGATATAATTTGAGTAGTTTGTTCAAAATGAAGATTTGTAATATTTTTTTACTGTTTTTACTGTAGTAGAGGGGACGGACACACCCGTTTCCCTTTAATCCAACACTGAGAGGCAGATTGCAGCAGTTCTTAACTCAATCTGCCCGATGATGGTCTAGTGACCGAAATTGCAATCGCAGTGTTATATTTTTCAAAATATTTTGTGATAATAAACGTAGTAAATTGAAATTTAGTTTCGTTCATCATATATATATATATATATATATATATATATATATATATATATATATATATATATATATATATATATATATATATATATATATATATATATATATATATATATATATATATATATATATAAATATATATATATATATATATATATTTATTTATTTATATATATATATCTATATATATATATCTATATATATATATATATATATATATATATATATATATATATATATATATATATATCTCAACAAGAATTCTACATTCATAATCCAACAGTGAATTATAGAAAACGTCAAGTCTCCCCAACTGACAATCAGCATACCACTGTTTCGATCTTATTAGATCTCATCAGTGCAGCATATTGGACCCGGAGTGGATTAACAAATTTCTAATTATTCGCCAATACAAAACGTGCCTGAACAATTATCTGGATAACAACCCAGAACGCTCTACTCCAAGGATATTGGAAACCAACAATTCACAGCTTAGATCAAAAATGTAGAATATCTCCTGATATGAAATGTGGCGTATGTGATACATCAAATTGGTTTGTATAACAATGGTGGATTTTTATATATTGAAGAGGGATATTCTCGATTAGTGTTTTAATCTGATCTTCATCTGAAGGAGGATCTACCTGGGCGTTATTGATCTTTATGGTTAGATTCACCAGACCTGAACCTATCGAACGACTTCTATATAATTCTTTCAGCTACAGCATCTATGTAATAGACAGCACATATCTTGTTTGCATAAAATGCACCTTTTTTCTTCCATATTCAAAGGCGTTTAAAAATGTCAAAAAATAACGTTTCATAGCCAAACGACCAAGAGGGATAGTGTTATAAACAAATGGTGAGAATTAAGTAATTCATCAAAATTTCTATAGAAATAGCTCAGCTTTTGAATTTGCCTCTTCCTGAGCAGTACACCAGGCACAGCTTACGCAGGACATTCGCTACGCTAGTAGATGTAGGAGGTGACTTGCTGCAACTAAAACGGCACGGCAGACGGAAGTCGATTAACGTTGCGGAGGGATACATTTATGAATCAAGTAGCAGTAAGAGTCACATACTAAACAAAATTTTACGGTACGAAATACCCGAATTACCAAATCCAATTACGTCGTATCTTCTACTGGAACAACACTATTTAGTTGAACGGATGGGGGGCATCGTCTACTGCAATATATACAGAAGATTCTGAGACCTTCATTATTTTGAACAATTGTTCAAATATCAAAATTAATCAATTTATTAATCATGATTAATGAACAGTTTTGTAATTGATTCTTAGTTCAAAATGAAGATTTTTTAAATTATTCTCTTTAGATTTATCACAATGTATTATGCGGTCGTGGAAAAAGATTTTAATTCCTCGTGCATGAAAAAACTTTACTTCGAACTATATATCTACATATCTTGTACTAAATAATCACATTTTAATATTTCAGAGAAAATATCGCTGTTAGTTGATGAAGTTCGTTATGGCGAGTCCGAAGAGAATATTTCATCTTTTTTCGATGAACCCGTAAGTAGTAGAACTCAAAATTTATTTGAATAAATTTATGTGAGATTCTTATAGAAGTTTCAATTTTATGGAATATTGAACCACATACTTTTCATAGCAATATGATTTTTACGAAACATTTTGTATTTCTGTAGATTCAAGTTGGTATATGTCTAGTTATAATTTCAACCTTTTCAATGTTTTTTGAACTCAACTCTAAGAACTCTAGAACAGACAATTTCAGGAAATTTTTCAATACAATAATTAATGAAATCATATTAAAGTACTGTCGATATATAAAAAGTTATGGAGATTTATTCAATACCTATTATTGAAAATTAATAATAATGTGATTAAAATAATTCTTTTTTAAAGAGATATCAACATAGATGAAGACCATTAATAAGTCATATATTATAAATATATTAAATCGATGAAATTTGCATAATCTGCAATGAATTTGGAAAGAACGAAGTTTTGTTCTCTTGCAAGAAGTACCACAGGTGGGCACACGTAGCTTGCACTCGGCTGATTAACGCAGAAGCCAAACAGAAGTCTTGGATTTGTGATTTTTGTTCCTAAGCAATGAAACGCTATTAATTTCAATGATTTTTCATTCATATAGGTCGGGCTATAGTCTTATATCAGTCAGAAATGTTAGTCGCCATCTTACCCTCGAGCAGTATTCATCTTACCCGCATTAGCGGCTAAGATGGCGACTTTGACGTACGTGTCAAAAAGTTGAAAAATATAGTGAATGTCCGGGTTTTTAGCTCTACGAACATTACAATATATTACTGAAATTCAGGCAATAGTAGTACATCAAAAGGATTCATAGTTTCACTTTAATTGGGGCTGAAAATAAATAAAATCCCTCAGGGTCTCCATCTTACCCTCCTCTCCCATACTGTTTTTTTAGTTAAGTGACAGCTGGAAATAAATAAATAATCAGAAGACGCTTACTTTACAGCAACTTTACATGATTTTAACCCTCTTACTCAATTCGGAAAAGGTTTCTTGTGCAAAAGTCCTTCAAAAATCTTTTTGTCTGTTGTGTAATGGAAATCACTGGAGATGCCAAAACATAACGAAAATTTAAATATATATATATATATATATTTGTTTATTTATATATATATATATATATATATATATATATATATATATATATGTGTGTTTATTTATATATATATATATATATATATATATATATATATATATATATATATATATATATATATATATATATATATATATATAATATATATATATATATATATAATATATACATATATATATGTATATATATATGTATATATATATATATATATATATATATATTTATATTTATATTTATATTTATATATGTATCAGATATTTAAAAAAATTGCGGGATTGGAAACCACTCCCGCAGTTCACTTCGATCAGGTACAAAAGTCAATTATTTCCTAGGAAAATACAACTGAAGAAACTCTAATTGCTCTCGTACGCTGAAGTACCACAAAGCACAATAAAATTTCATTATCTAATGAACTACATATCAGAAATATTGATTTTTAATGTTTTTACAATATATATTTTTTAACTAAAATTTCTAACAATTTCTCACGATCTACTATTTGAAACAATTGCAGTCTAATCATACATCTCAGCAACGAAGAATAGTGATCATTTTAATTCATTACTCTCTGAATGTATGATAATTTTTCGAAAGTATCTTTTTCAATAACAAATCACTTCAAAGTTGTCAGCGTTTTTGAAGTACTATGGGGCCATCCTACAACTGTCAAAAATTTACTATGAGACCCACAACTGCCTAAAATTTCAATATAATGAACACAATTTTTAATTAGTCATAACCAATTGAACAAATGGCTTTTCTGTAGATAAACTGTTCAACAGATTTTGGTGTTTTGTTTGATTTCTGTTGATATAATATACCTCAATGGAAATATGTTTCCTCCTTATATTATTGTATTTATTAGGATGAAATATGATTAATACATAATATGCAATTTTGAATTTTCTGGTAATACACAAAAATAGTTTCGTTAGGTTGTTAATAGAGTTAATGCATCAAAATATAATATGTTTTAAATATTTTTCTATTTTACAGATGCATTTGGTGTTAGGTATAGGAGTTGGCGGTGTTACAGATTTTCCAGATAATTACGTTAGTACAAATAATAAGAAAAAGCCTTGGGTAAATTTTGAGAGACTACAGATGAAAAAATTCTTCAATGCAAGAGACGACTGGTTACCAACATGGACGGATGATGGGAGTTGCTTGAAAATAAAACATGTTAAAATAAAGGCACTTTGATTCGATTTTTGAGAAGCTAACGAAACGCAAAGCTGAGGTTGAATAACTAAAGCTAAATTTTTCTAGGATATAAAAGTGTTGTTTTTCCTTATTTATTGTAAGACAGAAATAACTTTTCATCATCTACAGTTTGTCTGTGAAGAATTTCACAATATGACTTCAAATGTTAAACCAACGGTATCAACTCACCAACCAATCATTTATTGCTTGTGGTTAGTTATCAACAATACTTTTACTGAAACGACTGAATTTATGACCTGTATGAATACTTCATTATTGTATCAGTACTTTGTCTTTTGCATACAAAATATGACAATTCACACCTATTATTTAAGCTCATTAGAGATAATATAATATTGTATTTATGACAATATTGAATAAAAGTTGAAATTACTTTTGAATAAAGTTTCAAATGTTTATTTTTCTATTTCTACTAATATTGGAAAATTGCTGAATAACAGGAATATTTTCCTGGCTACCATTGATTTCGTGTTTCAATATAACATGTAACATCAATATTAGGTAGTTGTTGAATTCTTTGTTAGTTGATAATAAAGTTGAGCTCAACTTATTAAAACAATGGTTAATAATAACGATTTACACATTTATTTAAAGAAATAACGCATGACAACACGGTTGAATCAAGAAAACTAATCAAGTATTTGTCACACACGCACGTACATGGTCAATGATGCCTTAGACTCTTAGACGTTTGTCTAGTTATCTGGTTGTAAATCAGGGTAAATTTTATTGAACTTTTTGTATGTTTTTGCTGAAATTTTGTCAAATTGTCCATGAATAATTAGCAATGTAAGCAAAACTTAATTTTCCTTTCATTTCAATTATTTTCAACATACACTCGTTAATTACAGGCGAAAGTTTGATCAAAATCATATAATGAAATATATAGAAGTTAACCATAGTCCATTTGATATACTACATGAAGTGACAATAAAATTCTTCAATAATTTAAGAAATTATCAAACAACTTTCGAAGAGAATTGGTTATATGGTATTCCGCGACGCGAAATCTATATTCACAATTCAAAGGTAAATTATAGAAAACGTCAAGTCACCCCGAATCGAAATCTGCATACAACTGTTTCGATCTTATTATATCTCATCAGTGCAGCTTATTTGACTCGGAGTGAATAAACAAAGTTCTTATTATTCCCCAGTCAGTGAGTATGTCCAGAGTTTTAGAAAACGCTACACACTTCACAGTTGCACAGGAGACATTTTATATCAGGAAGTATGTGTTCGCGCGACGGAATTCTGCATTTTTGTAACTACCCCAAACTCACAATTTTTGAACCACCTATACCGGGTGTCTGATTAAAAGAGATAAAAATTATCTATTTTCTTCAAATATGCCCAACAAATTCTCGCATGGCGTGAATCGAGTTCTGTATACTCTTTGTACCAATGCCGCATTAACAAGACATTGAAAATATACCGCAAACGCATCAACAGCTTGATCGTTTGTAAACGCATTTCAATAGTTTTCAGTCCTTACTTGTGTGTGCCACAAAAACTCATTACACTGCCACTATAAGTTTATTCTTAATATTTGTTGACAAGTTGATTTTAGGCATTTGTTTTTACCTCATGGCCTACTCTTCATATTCTGACTACCTTCTTGCACTTGTTTAAATTATATTCATTGATTATTATGGCCCTGAACGATTTTTAAAATTTTTTTTGAACTAAGAATACTAGAACCTCTTCGAAAATCATTAAATTATGAAATTTCATAAATAATTCTTGGAAAAATGTAAACAAATGAAAATAAATACAGAAGTAAAGGTGTTTTTTTAGAATTATGTGATAACTAAATATTCTTTC
This sequence comes from Cynegetis impunctata, assembly GCA_030704885.1. Lineage (NCBI taxonomy): Eukaryota > Metazoa > Arthropoda > Insecta > Coleoptera > Coccinellidae > Cynegetis > Cynegetis impunctata. The sequence goes on from JARQZK010002889.1 coordinate 620,253, forward strand.
TTTATCATTTTAGGCTAGGAATAAGATATCGAGATAAGGTTTTCACTAGCCTATTTTGGCCTCATCACACTACATTTTTATGGAAAAAAGTAATGTTATTTCATTTGATTTTTTTAGCGAAGTTAGCAATTCTTTGTTATTATATCAAAAAACGCTCTCTACCGGCAATACTAAAAATTTGCCAGATCACAGATAAGATGATTTTGATAAAGCAATAAATGCTTTTCTCAACGAGAACAACTTTGTTGAAATCCATTCAGTCGTTAAGGGGGCCAATTCACTAGGGATGGAATTAATAACACTAGAAATATGCATATTTGGGCAGACGAAAACCCCCATGTCATTATTCAGAAAAACTGTCAATACAGATTTCATGGTGTGGTGTACTTGATAATCATTTTATTGGACCCTACGTAATCGACGGACGCTTAACTGGTGATGTTTACTTGAATTTTTTGACCAATATTTTACCAGATCTATTGCAAGGTTTAAATACACGAAGAATGTGGTTTCAGCATGATGGTGCTGGGCCTCACTTTTCAATTGCAGTTAGAAACCATCTTAACTCCACTTACCCCAACAGATGGATCGACCGTGGAGGTCCAGTGAATTGGCCACCGCGATCCCCTGATTTAACACCCTTAATCTACTATTTTATGAGGTCATTTGAAATCTGAAATGTATAATGAAGAAATTAGAAATAGAGAACATTTAGTAGAGAAAATTACTGCTGCATGTAATAGTGTTAGAAATAACCCTCAAATAATTCGAAAGTCAGTGAATCATCTAAGTGGTACGATCTCAAAAATGTATTGATGCTGGAGGGCTTCACTTTGAAAATTTATTGTAGTGTTAGTAAAAGTTTTTTACGAATTTTTTTGTTATGTTTTTTATAAAACATTAATGCGTTGTGTTGGATTTTCATGAATTCAAATTTATTAGTAAGCAAATATAATTTACAGAAGATTCAGTCCAGTTATTTTTTAACAAGTTTCAATAAATTTTTTCTAGCAGATTTCGAATCTTGATTATTGATAACTATTATACTAGGTCAGTTATTCTTACAACTTAACATAAAAATTACCTATTCCGATCCTGATACGAATTTATTCTTCGGTTTTTTTTAGGTTCTATAAACTTCAACTGCGAACTCATTGAAGAGAACAACAATATTTATGTCCTGGTTCCGTGAATATTCATTATATTAGCCCATTTTCAATGGTACCTTATCTGACAATTAATTTCTTGAGTGAAAAACTTTTTACAAGAATTTAACATGGAAGAAAAAGAATATTCCGGTCCTGATATTGGTTTCGTTCAAAAGGCTACTTGTTAAGGCGTTTCGATTCAATTCATGTACCAAATTTGAACCAAATCAGCTGATCCCTGTATTCAATATGGCGGATTGAATTTTCGTTTAAATTCACAAATCACCCTGTATATCAGTAACGAAGCGGTTTTGGACATTTTTATATGGCATACAATAACCATGTTGGCAGTCCCTATAACCCCATAAATTTTGTCGGTTTCATCTTTGGACACCCTGTATATATATATATATATATATATATATATATATATATATACATATATATATATATATATATATATATATATATATATATATATATATATTTCTTGATATTTTAGTGATAATAGGCAACTCAATGTTGTTTGATATTCTATTATAAAATTCGTGTCATAATAATTTATGAAACAATATTATCATGACAATAAAAATATCTAGAAGCTAAAGAACAATTAACAATGAGTCATATTAAAATGAAAAATTAACTAACTCTTTTGGAAGTAGAAATAAAAATAAAAATAAAATTAATACACAATAATTCACAAAATGTCCAGCAGCTCCACAAAAGTTAGGTACCTAATTTAATTCTCAAGAATTTTTTCAAATGATGGAGTTGAACATTGAAAAGATCAGCACCGTACGAATATGAGTTAAATGTCCCTAGCATTCTACATAGTGGCGAATTTTGTGTAACATTAAGTCTTCGGAATGGCGAAAATTTTCGCGACTGGAGATTGCAGCCCAGTGCCGCAAAGACGGAAGTATCGTGCTTCCACCTAAACAACAGGATGGCCAATTACCAACTTAAAATCAACTTTGAAGGCAGACTTCTTAGTCACAATATGCACCCAAAATATTTGGGTGTCATGCTCGACAGAACGTTAAGCTTCAAAGAACACCTTATGAAGACAGCTGCAAAACTCAGAACCCGAAATAATATCCTTCAAAAGCTATGCGGCACCACATGGGGTTCCACAGCGCCCACACTCAGATCGACAGCGCTGGGCTTAGTGTACCCCGTCGCGGAATACTGTGCACCGGTGTGGATCAACAGCCCACACACCAAACGTGTTGAAGCCCAACTCAATCAAGCTATGCGTATCATATCAGGCACAATCAAGGCCACGCCCACTCATTGGCTACCCACACTGAGCCACATAGCTCCTCCACAAAATTCGCCGAGAACATGCTCTGGTCAGGGAGTATGAAAAAATCAACGCCGATCCTATGCTCCGCTCCCACGTTGGAATAACCGGCAGAACCATAAATAGGCTACGCTCACGAAAACCCCCTCTGAAAACGGCAGAAACTCTTATTGAAGAAAACTTCAACATAATTGAGCGGTGGGAAGAAGACTGGGAGAAGAAGGCCACGCTTGCCAACCGGGATATGCCATGCGTTACAAGCAAGCCAGAAGGTTTTGATCAACCAAGACGAATCTGGACAGCACTTAATAGAATAAGGACGAATTGCGGCAGGTGCTCCGACTCACTTTTCAGGTGGGGAAAAATACCTTCCCCAAATTGTGACTGCGGCACTGAAAGACAAACTATTAAACACCTGGTAGAGGACTGTCCAATTAGTTCCTACAGTGGCAACCCATCCGACTTCCTGATTGCGACAAGAGAGTCAATAGAATATATTTGTAATCTTAGTGTTTGTTTGTGAAATTTTCGTTTTTGTTATTTTTGTTATATATACTTACCTGTGATGTAGCCATACGCTAAATAAAAATTCGGAATGGCACAGCGAATAACTCACGGGATCTCAATCTTCTTTCCGGTACTCTAAAATCTATTGACTCGAGAATTTCCGAGACATAAAGTACACCATTAACTAATTTGTACAGTAGACACATATCGTCCAATCGTCTACGATTTTCTAATGTCAATATTCTGAAGTTGTGTTGAATTTCGGTGTAATCATGGTCAACAATTTGAAATTTACTTCTGAAAGATAAAAACCTTAGGAACTTATGCTGTACACTCTCTAGTCCATTGATTCCCAAAGTGGTCCAGGTGGACCCCCAGGGGTCCACGGGAGACTCGACGGGGGTCTACGTAGGCGTTACAAAAATATGGGGGTTCACAATTCATAAGCGGGGGTCCACGAAAATTCATTTGGTTTCGATATTGAAGAAATAAAAGGCTTGACTTCACATTTCAATGTAGGCAAATAATATTTCGAGTAGTTCAGCGACTGTTAGGTACTTCATATTCAGTACATCGTGTCGACACTGCAAAGCATTTCTCTCCGTCGTTCACAATTCTTGTTCAGACTTACAAAGGGTCGAAATGCGACTTGTGTTGTGTGTGCTTGCAACCATGCATGGACTTGTTTGATTCTTTACCAATATAACTTGGCATACGAATGCCAAAGATAAACGTTACTCATTTCTTTCCTGAATTTCGAAAAAAAAAGTAAAGCAAATCGATGATAGTGCTTGCCAGTGTCGGAAAAAGTGAGTACTTTGTCACAGGTAGAAGTCTTGATGAGAATATTCAGACATACATTCAACATTTAATTGCCCTGCATGATGACTTCAAAATCAGTTTCGAAGATATTCTAAAGATGCAAATATCACCATGGATCATGAATCCAGTTGATGAAACAGAAGTGGAGAATGTGATATTACAAGAGAAGCTACTAAGGCTTAGTACTAGCATAGTTCAGCATAGTGCTGAAGATGAAATTTAAAAAATGATATCAAACATTTTGCCTGCAGGCAGAAATACCCGAAAAATATACCGGATAGTGGGGATTTGCGACAAAGCTTTTCATAGCGTTTTCCTCGTCATATCTTATCGAAAAAAGTTTAAGTGTCGTTACCAACCTTTTAACAAAAAAAAGAAGCCAGAATTGCGGTTATTTCTAACAAAACTGAGGCCAAATATTGATAATTTGCTGTCAATTCGTCAAGTACATCCCTCTCATTGAAATTATGGCTATTTTTTGATTTTTATTGTAGAAGTAACGTTACGTTATTAATATTCAATTTTCAACAATCACAACTGTTATCATATTACAATGTAATGTGAACATTACAATGTAATATAATAACAATAATAATTGATAGTGTATTAGTTACATATTTGAATAAATACAGCACAAGAAAATATATTATTTTTTATTTTTTCCACTCCGAATGGGGGGGATTTTCTATATAAGATAAGTGAGAATTGATTGGTTTCTTGTTCTTTGAGTAGATGTCAAAAAAGTGAAGTTGGATGGAATCACTTTTTTATTGTCCAACTTTGCTTTTTTGGCATCCGCTCACAGCACAATCAGTTAACTAATTAACCAATAAATTCTCACTTTTCTCTCGAAAACTGTTAATTCGTAGTTGGAACTCATCCCCAAAGCAAATTTCCATAGTTATATCTAATCATCACATTTCTTGTCGAATTTTGGGAATATGGTAGAAATGTAGCTGCAGGGGGTCCACCGGAACCAGCAAAATTTTCAAAGTGGTCTATGAGAAAAAAAAGTTTGGGAACCTCTGCTCTAGTCTGTTCACATAGCATCTATATTGTGGATTCCATATGCATGTTGCAAAATTAAGCCTACTGAATACAAATGACTAATAAAGACTCAATAATGTTTCTTTTTTTTTGAACAACCTTCCATGTCTGAGAGTAAACCCGAGCATTTTATTGGATGACTCAATAACACTATTTATGTGCACTTCAAAAGTTAACTTCGAATCTAGAAATACCCCTAGATCTCTTATGGTATCTACTTGTTTTATAATCACCTGATTAAAAGTATAATTGAATTGTACGATGTTAACATTCTTAGTAAAGGATATTTTGAAGCACTTTCTAAAATTTAGGAATAGAAAATTTTGACAGCAGTATCTATAAAGTCTTTCCAAATCCTCTTGAAGTTTCATGCAGTCTTCGAAACTCCTTATCCTCAAAAATACTTTGAGATCATCAGCGTATACCAAGAACCTAGCGTAACGGAAGCAGCAAGAAATATTGTTCAAATAAATTATAAAGAGAAGGGGCCCCAGATGAGATCCCTGAGGAACGCCTGATTAATTCGTAAAAATACTTGACTTTTGTCCATTCACGCACACAAATTGGGATCTATTCAAAATATATGACTGTATCCACCTCAGCAAGCTTCCGCATAAGCCAACTTCCGCAAGTCGTCGTAGTGAAACAACATGATTTATTTTGTCAAAGGCCTTCTTAAAATCTGTATAAACAGCGTCTACCTGAGAACGACTTTCAAAGCCATCATGGAGATTTTCTAGGAAATTTAGTAAATTTGTTTCCAGATTACGTTCTTTGATGAACCCATGCTGATTTTCAATTATGATGTGTTTTACATGATTAGAAACGATATCATATACCAATGACTCAAATAGTTAAGGTATTGTTGAGAGTATGGATATTGGACGATAGTTCTGGATAATATTTTTACTGCCAACTTTGTGAATAGGAACTATCTTCGAAAGTTTCCATCTATGGGGGAATACTCCCGAATGTAGAGACAAATTGAAAATTAATGTAAGTGGCTTTGCTATGTATTTGCTACAGTTTTTCAAAAATAATGGTGGAATGTTATCTGGACCGGGACCTTTGTTAGGGTTCAGGGCATTCAAAGCCCTTTCCACTACTATCTCAGTCAAAGTGACTTCAGACAAATACACACTATTATAAATATTCTCTACTTCATTCAAATTCTCGTGGATATTCGTAGATTTTTCGAAAACATTGCTGAAAAACCGAGCAAACAGATTTGCTATATCCTCAGATGAAGACGCCTCATCATTATCGCTTTTCATCTGGGAGGGAAATTTGCCATGATTTTTCTTATGCGATATGAATTTGAAAAACTCTGTGGAATCATGTGAAAGCTTCTGTTCAACCTGGGCTAAATAATTATGGAAATCCCTTGCCATTAAGTTCTTAGAAAGTGTTCTAAGATATTTAAAAAGATCGTAATCGGATTTGTTTTTATAAATTTTAAATTTTTTGTGTACTCTGAGTTTACTCTTGATAGTTTTAATGAGTTCGTTCGAGTAAAATAACGGAAACTTTTTATTGTTTCTAGTACTAGGTACATACTTCTGTATAAGGTTGTTCAAGATGTTATAAAAGACCTCCAGCGCAGGTTCTACATCCGAACTTGAATTCCAATCAACCTCTGATAAATTGTTATTGATGGCCTGGAAGTCGGCCTTTCTGAAATTCAGCCGATACTCAGTAGTTTCTTTCAAATAATTATAATTTTCCAGATCAAACAAAAATTCGAGAGCTGGATGATGGTCATCCTCCTTAACAATAGGAAAACAAAATCTACTTAGTTCTTTCACTCTGAATTTGTTACACAAAACCAAGTCCAATATTCTATCATTCACATTGTAGACCCTATTAAACTGCTTAAGTTCAAGGAAATTAAAAGTGTCAATCATACCTGTCCATTTACCCTCCACCCCCATTGCACACATATTATCAGCCACTGGTTGGGACTCCCACCTTACCGTAGAGCAGTTGAAATCGCCACATACCAGTATCAAATCATTCTCACCCATTTTCTCCATAATTCTCTCCAACTTCTCGATGAACGATGCAGATGCAGAGTCATTTCCTGGTGGTAGATACACACAACATATATAAACAGTTTTATTGTTCACATCCATCACTATCCAAATATCCTCAGTGCTGCCGTCAAATTCCGAAACATGCCTAGTGTTCAGGCGGTCTCGAACAACCACAAAAACACCACCCTCATCTTTTTTGTTCGAATTTTCTATAGAACGATCGTTACGAAAGATGGTATAACCATTACTGATCAGTTCGTGATCGAAAACACCCCCATGATATTATTAACTATATATTTATTATTATTGGAAATTTATTCAATGATTCTACATTTAATTTCCTTATACGTTAATAAAATTTTTGACTACCTACTTATCAAACATTAATTTTTTTTACAATCATTTTCATAATATTCTACTGAATATATTCTGATTCAGAAATTAAATTAAATTTCAATATTCATCACAAAATGTTATTTAAATATAGTAGATCGTGCCCCTTATAATGAGGATATGAAGGATAATGTCAATATCCTTTCTTATTTGTGTGTATATATTTATTGATATAGAGCAAAAAAGGGCAAAAAAATCGCGTATTAATTAATATTGAATATTTATTTCATTTTTTCTTGGTTATAACGGCAACAGGAATACATAATTTGTGAAAATTTCAACTGTCTAGTTATCGCAGTTCTTGAGATACAGCCTAGTGACAGACAGACGGAGGGACAGACAGCGAAGTCTTAGTAATAGAGTTCCGTTTTTACCTTTTTGGGTACGGAATCCTATAAATAAGCTGAAATTTGGCATGTGGCGTTTTTCGAGAGGTAGATTCTGTCATCTACAAACTTTAGGTAAGTGGGTGCATAAGTGAAAATTTCTGAAACAGGTGGAAGAATATGTAGATATTTAAGGCCTTTCGAAGGTTATATGAAGCTTAAATTACCAGGAATATTTATGCCCTCCTTATTTTCTTCAAATTGTATTACAGGATTGAAACTATGTACGTGGAGGTAGAGGATGTAAGGGACGTGCTTTTTAGTGGTATAATTTTCTTTAGCCACCACCATTTTTATATTTATAGTTCTATAGCTTATATAGATTAGGTTAGAGGGTTGAAATTTTGTGCGTGAATTGAGTTGATGTGAGGAAAGTGCTTTTTGGTTGCTTTCAACAATTTTTCTTCAACACCGCCACAAGTGTGAATTTTCCAAAACCTGGGAAATTCAGGCTCGTAGGATTTAAGAATTTACTCGCCTCCACATTCCTCCAAATTGATATAAGAGTTGAGAACTTGTTTAAAAGAAACTAAAATGAGGGTATCTACCTACACTTTGACTACATTGACGGAGGTTTGCTCCTCACTCGTTTTGTTTTTAATTATATGACATATTCTGTGCGTATATCGGTTTGTAGGGATAATGAATATAGTTTCTTAAATTTTATCTAAATGTTTTCATAATTTCCTTCAATTCATATTTTAATCTGGAAATAATAGTCATACTATTTCATATACCTGCTTATAGCTAATATCGTTCTCGTTTTCGAAATTCATTTATTCACCAATGAAATTCCTTTATTTAAATCACATGAAATAATATTGAGTACTTCGTACTAATTTTGACACTGAATATTCTGTCCAAATAACAGCCGATATTCTTCCTAAAGAACCCCCTTGCAGCTTCTTCAATTGATAATCTAATTAAACATAAACATAGAAAACTCTTACTGAAGAAAATGTAAGCTAAAATTAAAAAAGCAAACAATCAAATTTTCACCTCATTAATTACATAACCAATATCGAGATTAGAATAAATAACATATACAGAAAAATCGTTTTAAAATCACAATTATTGAATATTTCTTTGGTTCATCATTATTTAAAAATTAATATGGACTTTACTCACTTGATACGAAAAGAAATCATTAGCTTATGTTCATATTTCATAAATAGAAGTGAATAATTATTTAATCCTTCTTAATGGGTTTTTTACTGATTTCTCATTATCATACATTCAACAGATAACCTCTGGAAATGAAGATTAAAGGTTCATATGAAATATATTTTATGAACAAAAATATAACTTGAATTTACTACGTTTATTATCACTAGTACTTTTGTGATAATAAACGTAGTGACTTCAAGTTTTGTTTTTGTTCATCATGTTAAAGTATCACGTAGTAACGACGGATTCCATCAACTATTTGAAATATATTTTACTTTTAAGAAAGGGCATAGTAATTATTTGTTGTTGCAATATATGTTATTCTTGCAACGAATGAATTACCTACTAACAATTTATTCGATACCTAGAGCATCAAAATATATTCAATTATAATCACAAGAGCATCGAAAATAATTGATTATACTTCCGATTCACGAGACGTATTTTGCGAAACATCCACGAGAGCGCAGCTCGAGTGTTGTTTTAAGAAAATACGTCGAGTGACGAGGTCAGTATAATCGATTATTTTCGATTGCACGAGTGGTATTCGTTACGGTTATGTAACGAATAAAAAATATAATTTTTCTGCGACGGGAAAAAAGTTTGACATTTCATTTCTGATGACAGGTAAAGAAATATCACTTTTTGAAATTACTTTTTTCCCCGGGAAAAAAGTGAGTACTTTTTTCCCGGATATATATACACATAAGTAAAGGTAGATATTTAATTTTAGAATATTTTACTATACAAAAGTTACATTTCCTTTATATGAAAAGTAAAATTATTAAATGTGCATTGCATGTATGACATGCTCCTTGAACTATTCGGTACAACAATGGAATTTTCTTGTGTCGAAATTATATTCTTCAGTAGGTAACTACAAATCTCCTGCTTACTTCATTCTTTGTTTGCTTGAGTTTCACAATTAATAACGTTTCCGAATCTTCAATATCATCTAATGTTACCTGGCTGATTTCACAAATTCGACAAGCTCCTGAAATTCCAAATACAACAACAACCTTGGACTTAAATAAACTTCATCGTGAGCATTATTTAAAAAATCACTAATTTATGTACTCGCAAAAATCGCAGCTTTCTTGGGCATGTAACCTTTCCCATTTTGTTTCAGAAATGTAGTTAGTTTGATGACGGTCGAGTCAGAGAAAACTCGGAATCAGACATTTTTTTCACTTTATATTATTCAAAATAACTACTAAACAACTACTAAGTTCGCAATTTTTAAATCAAATCAATAGAATTAAATTGACAGATATTTGTTTACTTCAAAGGATTCCTTAGCAACGCAGGTCTAACAGCCTACCATTTCAAAAATTCAAACTTCGCATCTATAATTTTCTGACTTTAATATATTATAACAATATGTATTGTCAATATTTAATCGTCGTTTTCCCCGTCACAGAAAAAAATGATGTATTATACACGGGAAAAGATATTAGATTTTAGCTCTCGCTTTTTTGTCAACACAACCTCGAGCTAAAATCTAATACTTTTTTCCCTTGTATAATAAATAACTATTTTTTTGACAAACGTCAAAACATCGTCAATATGAAAATATTCACATTTTGACACGAGGCGAAACACCAAAACGATCATATCACGTCGTCAAGGGTATATTATTCACTTATCAATACGCAGCAGTTATGCAAAATTCATATAGTTATATAATCATATATAATACCACTAGAGATGAAATTTTGCCGGCAAAATTTCTCGATTTTAATATGGAAGTTTGTTTCTTAGGCAATTTCGCGAATGACATTTGTATCAAAATCACGAGCCGTCAGGCGAGTAATTTTGGAAAAATGTATTCATCATAGATTAAATGAACGTTGTTTGTTTTCTTTATGGTATTCATTTCCCAAGTTATCTATGAATGTGAGAAATGTCAAAATATTATCGATGAAATAATAACTTGCGAAGTTTTGCCGGCTTGCATGTTTTATCGCTGTGAAACGAGAGTTGCTATGGAAACTCTGTATTTTGATACGTTTGCCAAATTTATATGTAGATTATTTTCACAAAAATACTTTTGAAAAAAATTAAACTGCGATTGCAATTTCGGTCACTAGACCATCATCGGGCATATTGAGTTAAGAACCGATGATGGTCTAGTGACCGAATTTGCAATCGCAGTTTCAAATTTTTCAAAGTATTTTTTTGGTAATAAACGTAGTGAATTCAAGTTTTGTTTTTGTTCATCATGTTAAATTATCACGTAGTAACGACGGATTCCATCAACTATTTGTAGATTATTTATTGAAAAATTAAGATTAAGTAGATACATTCCATTCAATAACTCATACTAAAAGAATAAACTTGATCCTTCAACTGACCGCATTAATCGTTCGGTTTTTGGATTTCAGTTTAAATTTTACTTATATATGAAGAACTCTCTATCCACAACTATCAACATCAATCGAGTCAGTTAACTCAGAAGAGCTTCACTATACTTACGAGTATACGTGTATAGATAATATTCCATATTATTTAACAAGAAACGATGGTTAACTTATTTGTTGTGTCCTTAGTACTGATCCTCTGTTCTTTGTGTTATAGTAATTATACTTATGGAAAAGTGGATTCTGAAGCTATCCAACGAGGTTATTCAGGTAATTTTTGACATAAATAATAAGCATTTCGTTTGAAACTATGATGTCCCAAGTATGAGATTATCTTGTTCCATTGGAATGAATGGAAATCTTTTTAATATAAATTTGAAATGAAACGGAAATATGAAATATCGAAAATACAAGCACATTTTAACCTGTTCATTTTTCATTTATTTTGATTTATATCTAAATATCTGATTAAATACGAATGAATAATTAGGTGTACACACGTTATACCTATTCATACCCAGTTAGTGAATTTCAGCAAAAATCATATAGAATCATAAACGTGAGTTTAAATGTTTGACGTCTACATGCAGCATATATTTACGAAAAAATTATTCTTTATGGATGATCTATTCTCGAAAATGACGATATTTTTGTATCAAGGTTATTTTCAACTTCCTTGTTTGAAATTAACCATACAACTATCTTTATCTATTATATTCTCATTGATTCATGGTCAATCATCTGATCGTTCGCAGATTTTAAAATATTTTCAATACTAGCTTCGGGCATATAAACTATTTACTCAATTCCTCGGATAAGAAGTGATATTTCTATACCTAGATGAAAAGTTATTGTGAAAAAACTGCTTTGTAAATACCGAAAAATTGGGTTCCATAATTAAAATTTTCAGTTTAACAACTAAATCCCAGACAACTTGATATTTTATGATGATTGAAAAAAAAAAAGTATAAAAAAATATATATATATATATATATATATATATATATATATATATATATATATATCTTTTGATAATTATTAGCAATAACAGGCTGGTTGAATCTTAAAAAACTCGATTTTATCAAAAAGTTGACGCCTCACCATGACATTCGCAATTGAAATTTCTTTGACATTTATTGATTTGAAAAAATTGAATAAAACAGGGCTGCTTTGTATATGCTATTCAGTCTAATATTAATATTCAAAATTCTTATCATTAGATCGTAAGGGAAACCAAAGAAACCTTTACCTACGTAATGTTTGAAAATAATAATAATAGGGTACTATTTATCTAACAACAAAGAAATTAGTTATGGGAAAACATTAAAGAAGTGGAGTAGAATTATCGGAATAGTACGCTTATATGGAAGCAGCCGTTGACACGTGTTTCGGACTCTTTGGTATATTTATAAATATATATATATATATATATATATATATATATATATATATATATATATATATATATATATATATATATATATATATATATATATTTATATATATATATATATATATATATATATATATGTACCTATATCCTATATATCCTTCAGTTGAGAATGTATATTTGCACATTATATAACTCTAAGTATATGAAAGTGCTGAACAGATAAAAGTTTTCTTCTCAACCTAGGTATACAGTATACTTTTATATAAAATCGGTAGGAAGGAGCAAATTAATAACCGAGAAAACGTGCAATATTTTTTGTCTGTTTATGAGCAACTTCCGCAAATCTGATGCCAGTGTATACTGGATTTAAGATGTTGCAAGTCATAGCAAATCGAAAACATATCTGATGGTTGAGGTGTGTAGTTCAGATGAGAAACGCCCTCTGGTAGATAGGTAATCTGGCTAATTGGATCTGCACAGTAAATTCGTGTGTATTATCTACATACCTTGATTGAGATTGTGCGTATGTAATTGAGGCAATATATGCAGCAATTTCAGTGCACCTTTAATATCTGTAAAAGAGATACAAGTCGGTAAATTTCCTCCGTTCTTCGAGTGAATGTACCTGAGGGGTCAATGAGGGGCCATCTGTTAGTTCCACTGCTCTCTCTTGAATTGAGTCAAGAAGAAATAGTTTGGTGGAGAACTCCAAACATGTGGGCAGTTTGTGACGTCAACATAAACTATAGCTACGTGAACAAATTTTTAGCATAAAAATAAAAGTTCTCATTTAGCCGAATAAAATTAAGCATATGTGTAATCATTTAAGTTTTTCAGGAATATCTAAGGCAAAAGTAATATTTTTTAACCGTGAATATTGTTTTGTGACCAACATTCAAACTCTTCTGTACGAAATTCATTTAATTGAAAGCACAGATATTTCCTACTCTTAATGTAATATGCTCCTCAGAGATATTTAAAACTGTAACTTATTAAATTCAAGGACATTTATAATTATTAACAAGAATTTTTTTTATGAGTACTATTGTCGCATTTATAGAAACAAGCCTAATTTGAAATTATATACATATATCAATATATATATATATATATATATATATATATATATATATATATATATATATATATATATATATATATATGGGTATGGGTATGGGTATATGGAAAGAACAATTGTGTGACTTTATTAATGATAATAATTTTTTCAGTGTCTATAATTTTAGACTCAGATTTAAATTCAGGCTTGGAATGAAGTATGATACCAAATAGATATCATTAAAACGAACAAAACGATATTCATAAAACTTTTCAGACGAGTGTATTGTCACATAATACATCTTATGCGATTGATTTGTTATTGATTCGCTTTAGGTTTAACAAGAAATACCCTTAACTTTCCATATTGAGACCCGATAAAACAACTACATTTCTGTAATTAATGAGCACCTACTAGTACTAGTAGTATTTTTCCTCATAGAAAACACCTAAAATCTGATAAATCACTAAGTCAATGTGTACGTATTTAATCTGAATAATTTCAATTATTTTAGGTCTTCAAGACCATCATATGGGGCTGATGCAATCAGTTGTGTGCAACTGTAACGGGAAGGGAATATTTGTACAGTAAAGTGCAAGATTTGCCCAGAGCAAATATATTTATATATATATATATATATATATATATATATATATATATATATATATATATATATATATATATATATATCGTTCGGGTTTCGGCGTGCGAGCTTTAGTCACTTATTTCTTATTATTTTCTTGTTTGGAACATGTACAAATAATTTGTAGAGTGTTCTTATTGATGTGTTTTTACACTGCGGTATTGCACACCACTGATAATTTTTGGAATTCATTTTTAACACACGTATTAATTTGATGTTTTGTTTATTTTCTTCGCTACGCATAGACACAATGATATGATTACCTAAGCGTGACGTCAGACCAACGCCATGACACATGCGAGCTGTTTTCGCGCTCTATTGAAATAATATTAAACAAATGGCTTCAAACTTCGTTAAACATAAGTTTATTACCGAAATAAAGGTTTTTTTGTGAATATATATGTGTACCAACATTAAGGAAGAGTATTTCAAAATCTTTCGTCACGCCTAACCTACTCGAAATCTGCATACTGCTGTTTCAATCTTATTAGATCTCATCATTGCAGCTTATTTGCAGAATCATGTCGCGAGAATACATTTCATGTCAGGAAATATGCATTTTCGATATAAGCGGTGAATTGTTGGTTTCTAATATACTTGGTGCGCTCTGGGTTGTTATCCAGATAGTAGTCCTGACTCTAAAAAATTTACTTCAGTGGTTAACTACTCATTTCACTACTCTATTTTGTTTCTGCAATTCTTGGTAGTATTGTATTAGATACATGTGGAATTGATTTCTCTTTAGATTCATTTCTACTGAAGTCCAACGGATTGACAAATTATTGCCTCATCTTTCTCATTCAAAATATAATTTTTGAAGTGAAACTTCTTTAGTACTATTTTGATTTGAAAATTCGATGGAACGAAAAAGCTACACCAAAAAGAGACAGACATATTCATAAATAGGATTCATCCTGCGGGGGAATGAGATAGAATACAAGTATACGGTGTTTCCTATTACCTTTTTCTCCTCTTTGTACTGGGTTTCGTAGTAGCCCCACTATATGTGTGTTGTGATTTGGGGACCTTCGTATTACCGAATCGAACCGAGAGAAATGGTATCGTAAATGTCTGAGTGTACGATGTGCTTCTAAGAAGCACACTGGTAGTCTGATTTAGATGCTCAGCGCCGAGTGTCTGACTCCGAGCGGCAGGTAGGTGTTTCCAAAATGAAAGCTGGTTGTCTGCGCCGACAGAGCTATCGCTATTACCAAAACAGATCAGTGTAACATGGAACAAGAGAACAGGTTACAGCGCTATTCCTACTTAATGAAAATGTTACAATTGAATTACCTTAAACCAACGAGAAGTGAAAACCATCCAATTAATAAAGTACGATCAAGTTGTAACGTGTAAATTCTCCACTTAACTGCCGCCACTGAATTCCACACTGAAATACCGTGATTCACACCGTATCAAACGATACGTCACTTTTGTTTCCTCTATGAATCAATGACTTGCGTACCAGGAGAATATCGAGATAGCGTGGAATTAGCACGTGCACGTATAACATCGCTCTTTTCTCAAGTATCGGTTGAAGATAACACATCGTTAGATATTAAAATTATATTCATATCTATTAAACGAATATTTTATTAAAGTTTATTAAAATTTATTAAGTATCTGTGGCATCTGATAGACGGTAAGTTATGAGAAGAAATATAATTATTTCGTATAAATGCATTATCTTGAAAATCTGAATTGATTTCTTGTTTCATTTTTCCGCCATTTCATTTCTTTTCATTTATCTATATTAAATTATTTATCTTTCAATATTGAAATAATCATCTTACATTCCTTAATTTAAAATATTTTTAATTTATTTGCTTATATCATTCTCTCAATTTGACACAAGATTTTTGTAGGCTAACGATGGCAAATTTCATGTGGTCATATCTTATGTTCAGTTTAATGTTGGAACATATACTGTCTTTCTTAGCATCTTTGCTTGAGATAAATCTAAATGTTAATTTGAATTGGCCATCGATACCCTACAGATATTCTTGGAAAATATTAAGTTTGAGATTGTATGTTGATTTGCCCCGAATTGTTTTAGTCACCTTGGCTGGAGATTAAAAGATCACCTTGGCTGGAGTTTAAAAGACAACCTTGGCTGGAGTTTAAGAAACCACAGCTGGAGCTACCAAGAAACTAGGGACAAAGATAGGGCAGAAGTCAAGAGTACAATCCACCTAGAAAAAAAATCTAAAACGTCGATAGAAAATTAAATAATAAAGAAAGAACAGATAAGTCTCATTCTATGTAATGAGAAAATAGTAAATACTTTCATTTTATCTTGTTGTTATTACTGAGAACAAACTAGAACCCATATATGTTAAACCAATCTCCTTGCTAGCTCGGGCATAAATATATCTTAAAAGGGAGAGTGGTTACAAAGTTACGGGGAGTAGAAGCAATTCTTCGCCGACGAAAATGAATGATCTTTTATTCGCTTATTCCATATAGGAGGATTAAGTTAGATATCACATCTTGGATATCCATCGTAAAAAACAAAATAAATATAACACTCTAAGTAAAACTAACAGACCCAGCGGCAGGTTGTCCTAAACCAGAATTAACAAATCATTCCGGTAAACTTCTGAGTCAGACTACCAGTACGCAGGTGCACTATGAATAGCTCTTCTTTAAAGTATATGCATGCCGACTATCGGCGCTGATTGTCTTGAATTGAAAGTACCTTAATATTTTCTTCGGCACAAGTCAAGTAGGCTACTTTTCTGAAGTTGTGAATTGCACACACAAACACACATTTTTTTTTCTTTGAGTAAGCGGATCATGAATCATTTCAGTTCTTTGGAACGTGTTAAAAAAATTTCGAAAAGATCCTCCCTAGGATTGTTTCTCTGTTATATCGAAAACAAGAAATGACAAATTGTGTAGAAGGGGTAAATAGAAAGATGTTTACAAATAGTTATTAGAATAGGAAAAACCAATTCTGAACTGCTAGTCAGGTAGTTCGGTAATTTTGAAAAGATTGAGAAGGGGGCTTGAAGTATGATCGATTTGGCTCTTCAATAGGAGACCGGAATGCTTGTATTCATATATCTGTAATGATTCTAAAAAATTAAGTTTAATTCCCTTACTTTCAGTATTTATATTTTAAAATCGAAATTGAATGTGTGATTTTCTTGGGTTAAATGGTTTGCATAATGTGAATCCGACTTCTGCTTAACAAAGCTACGTTTGTAATCTGAAATTCTAGTTTGAAAACTTCTGAAAGTTCTTCCAACGTAAAACTTATCACAATCACCACAATTAATTTTATAAACTCCTGATTTATTATTTTTATGAACTTTGGATTTATTATTTTTAGAGAGAGATTTAAGTTTTCTACTTGAATTTTCGATGATTGTGAGGCTGTTATATTTGATATTATTTTCAGTAAGGGGGTACACTTGGTTAATTGCATGTTTGAACAACTTTTTATCTATCATATTGTCTATTGTTATGGGATCATAATTATTATTTACGGCAATTTGTTTAATTATATTCTTCTCGATGTTGAAATTAGCGTTTGAAAGTGGAATATTTACTGAACGATTGTACCATACTATTGAAAGTGAATTTTATATTAGGGTATAAAGTGTTAATGAATGTTTGAAAGCAGTCTAGTTGTCTAAGAGTATCAGTGAAACAACAAATAATATCATCCACATATCTAAACCAATGAACGAATTGTCGACTAACAGGATGATTATGAATTAACTGTTCCAAATTATCCATGAATACTTCAGCCAACAAAGGGCTCAGAATCGGAAGGTTTCCCATAATTAAGCCTTCAGTACTGCAGTAAATCTTATCATTGAAACTAAAATAATTCTGTTCCAGACATAATTCTAAAAGCGACAATATATCTGATTTCATGAAAGGATTAACAAGATTGCTATCAAGTAAATTTTCTATTAGGGTTAAAGGAACCTTGGGTGGTATACTTGGAAAAAGATTAACTACATCCTAGGACATCAATTTAGAATTAAGTGGCAATTGAATATTTTCAATGTTATTGACTAAATCGTAAGAGTTTTTGATTGAGAATTTAGGCTGAAATTTACTATAATTTTGAATTATTTCTGTTAGAAAATGCGGCAAAAACACTGAAGGTGCTGTAGTGAATGACACTATTGATCTGATTGTATAGCCTGGTTTGTGTAATTTAATTAAAGAGTAATGTTGTAGTACCAAAGGATTTGAAACAATGAGTTTATACTTGTCTTTATTTTGTATAAGAATATTAATGTTATCGATGGCTAATTTTGAATATATTTTTTTTTCAGAAGTTAAGTTAAGAAGTAATAATTATGATCCCAAAATAATAGACAATATGATAGATAAAAAGTTGTTCCAAAATGCAATTAACCAGGTGTGCTCTCTTACTAAAAATAATATCAAATATAACAGCATCACTTTCATCGGAAATTCAAGTAGAAAACTTAAATCTCTCTCATCTAAGTACAACCATTAACATTGCTTATTGTGCCGGTAATAATTTAGGAAATCATATAAAAAATAATGAATCCAAAATTCATAAAGATAATAAATCAGGAGTTTATGAAATGAATTGTGGTGATTGTGATAAGTTTTACATTGGTAACTTTCAGAAGTTTTCAAACTAGAATTCCAGAACACAAACGTAGCTTTGTTAATCAGAAGTCGGATTCACATTATGCAAACCATTTAATCCAAGAAAATCACACATTCAATTTAAAAATATTAAATACTGAAAGTAAGGGAATTGAACTTAATTTTTTAGAATCATTACAGATAAATAAATATAAGCATTCTGGTCTCCTATTGAATAGCCAAATCGATCATACTTAAAGCCCCCTTCTCAATCTTTTCAAAATTACCGAACTATCTGACTAGCAGTTCAGAATTGGTTTTTCCTATTCTAATAATTATTTGTAACCATCTTTCTATTTACCCCTTCCACACAATTTGTCATTTTTTGTTTTCGATATAGCAGAGAATCATAGTTAGTTTGCCATTAGCATCTGAAGAAGGTGAAGTTTCACCGAAACGGGCGCATGCGTTATTTCTTTCAATATATATGTAAATTGTTATTTATAACCATTGTTTCAATATATTTCCATAGTCATTCATTCTCGGGGATGATACAACTTAAAATCCAGTTTACTTGCTATCTAACATGAATAATAGTCATTAAATCTAAAGAAAGTTTTTCTTCCAATTTGATGAATAACAATTTTGAAATGAAGTTAATAGAACCACATTTTTATTCACTTCATCTATTTTTCATGTTTTCACAAAAGTCTAAGGATAAAATAAAAGTATTCGATGTTCTGAGTATGAAAAAAGGCGTTAAACTGTTGAATACAGTTCAGGAAAGTCAGGTAAATAAACATATCTCAAATCTCATTAATCGTTATAGGTGAAAACTATTTTACAGAAGGAAATGTAATGAATAACTGATCATGCTCAGATTATGTCGCTCTACTTCTTTCATTAATTATAATGTTTTTACGTTATTTTAGCTTTTCTGGAGTCAGAAACGGCTCAAAAATATATGAAGTCTACGGGGAAATGCTGATATATTAGGTGTCCATATTTTACTTTCCATTCTTGCATTTCAAAATTGAAATCTGACATTCTTATGCAGTAATAAATCTAGTAAAATTTATATACTGTAATATTAATAATTCAAAATATAAGGTTAAAAATATTAATATTGCATGGTTTCTCATGATCAGAATCTTGTAAGTTTTTGTATTTCCAAGCATGAAAGTGATCATATAGCTATATATATATATATATATATATATATATATATATATATATATATATATATATATATATATATATAAATTAAAATAAGATAAGAAAAAAAACTTTTTTTTCACTAAAAAGGAGATATATTTATACTCGACATATGTTTCGGGTTACTAGCCCATTCTCAAAAGTTAACAAACTAAAATTGAAGTTACATCAATGAAAATATTTAAGAAACAGATTTAATAAGTGGGGTTATTCTGAGGTCCAGTTGATATTGCGTGATAGGTAAGTTGTTGGAGTTGGCTGACGTTTATTTCGAAAGCTTTTAAAGGGGCCATCTTGTTTCCTTTGTTTAATGAGAGTAATATCCCCGGGTTATCTAAATCTATGAAATTGTTGTTCTGAATACAGTGGTTTTTTTTTTGTTTTCTTTTAATCTGTTGCCGACGGCTCTACCAGTTTGACCAATATGGAAAGCATCACAATCCATGCATTTTAATTTATATACACCAGATTCTTCAAAAACAGTTATTATTGACCAATAAGGAACACAAATTATATTTATTCGTACTAATGGTTCTTATATTTTACTTATTCAAGCTATTGCAGATCTTGTCGCTTAATTTGGGGACAAAGTTAATTGAAAAGATCTTCTTCATTCTTGATAATTGGATAAACATGTTTGAGGAGTAACTTTCGTTGTTTTTTAGATATTAGTTATCAGTTATGGAAACATCATGTCCATTATTTTTTGCAATCAAATTAAGTATTTTGGTTTCAATTTTTGTTTTATATAGCAGTATCGCCAACAATCTATGTATAAATGAATGAAAGGCAGTCAATTTAAATAAGCACTATTTTTATGAATTATGGTATCCGTTTGAGTAGGTTTTCTATGAATGTCAACAAATTGAATGAAATATGTTCATTTTCGATCTCAATAGTACGAATAAATGTAATTTGGGTTCCTTATTAGTCAGTAATAAAGACAGACAAAGAGTTTTTGAAAAATCTGGTTTATATGAATTAAAATGCATGGATTTTGATGCTTTCTATATTGGTCAAACTGGTAGAGACATCGGCACAAGTTTAAAAGAACACAAACAATCCATCATCCAAAGTGAGAACGTCACTGGAATTTCCGACCATTGTATTCAGAACAACCATTTCATAGAATTGAATAATACAGAGATATGACACTATTTAAACAAATGGAAGAAGATGGATCAATTAAAAGCTTTCCAAATTACGTTGGTCAACTCTAAACTTACCTATCACTAACGATCAACTGGATCTCACAATATCCTCACTTATTAAATCTTTTACTTAATTATTTAGATTGTTGCAACTTAAATTTTTGTTTGTTAACTCTTGAGAATGGGCTAGTAACCCGAAACATATGTCGAGTATAAATATATCTTTTTTAGTGGAATCAAGGCAAGTGTTTTTCTAATCTTATTTTAAGTTTTAACTATGTTCCACCAAGTGTTAATTGAGCGAGCAGTCAATTGATGTTATTATATATATATATATATATATATATATATATATATATATATATATATATATATATATACAGGGTGTCCCACTGGGAAAAAACGCGATCTGTATATGGAAAACTACACATAGGAAACTTCTGAAAATTTGACAGTATACTAATGTCCATAGAGGCAACTCGACTAAAATATTTTCAAGATGGTGGCACTTCCGGTTATAACGGAAGTAGATACCAACTTGCTTATTTTAAATTGGACACCCTCTATATTAATACGTTTTTGGATTCTACGCAAGATTCTAGGCAGATTTTATGTTTTCTATCTAATACCTAAGTCTAAGCGTTTTTGACATATTTATGTTTTTATGTCAAAAATGACGATTGCAAGCCCTAATATAATTATCAATTTTTCCTATTAGGAAGCCCTTTTCACTCACTTTGGGTTTGAATTGCTTGTTAAAAAGGACCTACTTCCATAGATTTTGTATAATATTTGTATAACTAGTCATACAGGGTGTTCAAAAAATAAAATCTGAAATGAGGTTGAGAAAACTGTCAAAAAACAATTTTTTTAAATAGAAACCTCCAATTTTTCTTATTTTATAGTATTTAGCATCAAAAATTAAGGTAACTTTGTATAAGGTTATCTATACCTAAAATTTTCAGTTTTCAAAATATTGCCAATTTTCGATATACTGCCAATAAATTTGTGAGCTGTCACTGTCACACATTATTTGAAAATTATTAATAATCATGCCGGGGCGCTTAAATTATACGTACGATGATTATTTAAACTTATTTATTATCTATGGACAATGTGATAAAGTGTTGTCAAGAACATGTGAACAATTTGCCATCCGATATCTGCAAAAACAAAAGCCATCGAGAAAGGCTGTAAAGCAAATTATAGAAAATTGCAAGAACTTTGGACTGAGAAAAGTCCAGTCGAACAATAAAAACCATGACTATTGATCAAGACTTCTTAGTTGCCGCATATTGTGAAATTGATCCTAAGACACTATTAAAAAAATTATTTTTACAGTAAATGTTCAAACTGACGGCCTTGAACTTCCAGACATTTGTTCATGGGTCGCTCACCTTCAGTTGAATTCAATCGCCGCTCGCGCCACGCACTGTTAGATCCTGTGAGAGGACGCTACGTGATTTCACGAATCAAAAGTAAATTTTTTGACGTTTACTTATTTAATGTTTGTGTAGTATTAAAGGAATGATATTGTTCTGAATATTTGCATATTGATACTCGATTAGATTGATTTTACAGTGCTTAAATTCGTTTTTGTCTAGCATGTTCCGTTTCAAGGTTATCTTTCATGTTCTAACAAAAATGCTGTAGGGTACAAAAGTTGCGCAGCCCTATGGGTACATAAGTAACATGTTACTTTTGTCCCCGTATTGATTTACTCTAAGTTAACTTTTTATGTGTTTGTGTTTATTTCAACAAAATGCCGCGACAACGCATAATAACCACCGCACGAATAACAACTAACATGGGAGTCTATCGAAAAGCGGCTGAAGAGCATTTTAATGATTGTGAAAAAATTAGCGCCATGGCAAAAACAATTCAATGTCTGCCATGTTACATTGCATACATATATAAAAAAAATTAAGCTAGAAATACTAGCGCAGTTGTAGACAAGGAAAACAAATTTGACGACGAAGATTGCTTCTACCTTGTTTGTTTAGAAAATTTTAGCAATAGTCGAATGAATGAGCAAAGTTTACATTGTTTCGAATGCAGATTGTGGTCTCATAGGTACTGAATGCGTCAATGAATTATGTGTGCCATAATTGCGAGTTTGAATAGAGAAGACTGACACTGAATTTTCCAATAAATATTTGTTTGATTAAATATGTCTTATCATATTCATTACAAACCTCTTTGCCCTGTTACTTTCGACACACAACGTGGTCGAAAGTAACAAATGACAAATTTTTTTGAAGTTTCTGTGATTCATGCAAAATACATAATAATAACGTAATTTAAGATGCTAATGAGTGAGAATAATTATTTTCCCTGCAGTAAGTTTGTGGATTTTTCCATATAGAATTATACCAACTAATGGTGTGCAATTTTCAGCTAACCGAAAACGTAGATTTTTTGAAGTCCAATGCTATTCCAACGAAAAATCTTCCACTTTTATCGGAATCTGAACCTGGGCCATCATCCAGAGATTCTAGATTATTGTATTTTCTTTCATGTAACAACCAGAGATACTATTAAAATATAATAACAAATGATGTTTATTTGCACAACCAAAATAACAGTTTATCATAACATCAAGAATATGAAATAAATCTGGACTCTATAGCTAGGTAAAAACTAAAATATTCAATTATATAATCAGGAAAACAGAGATTCTATCAAAAAAACCAAACACTCAGAAGTCCACCGTACTTTTAGAAGAGCTGTTATATACGTTACGAAAATACAAAAAATATAATAACTCATTACGTTCAAACCATTCAAGCAGAGTATTCATATTAATTCTTCTTTTATTTCATGTTGTTTCTTTTAGTTTAGCTGGTAAGTACTAAGTTTTGTCCATTATACTCGAAAATTCTTCAGTTCGTAATGAAAGTAGACATGTCAGAGATGTTTTCTTGAAACTTTTGAAAGTTTTTTTATTTTTTAAATAAATTGGTGTTCTATCATACAGTCTTTTCATGGGGTATACATAGTTCCTTCAACCAATTAATTTATTCGTCCTCTACTTCATTTTATTATTGATTTTCATGTTCAATATAGAACATAAACGGAATTTATGTATGCCTATATCAATTTCACCGAAATAATAACACCTAACGAGAAACGAAGGCGAAAGTACAAAATGTTACTTCTGTACCCGGTCTCCCCTAATGAATTTCGAAGGCGATCAAGATACTTTTCTAAAGGATGATTTATATAACTATGGATAAAATGAGAATAACATTAGATATCCATTTGATGCTTCCTTTCTGCGATTATTTAACTATAATTAGAGAACAGGTTCTGGTTGCGATTTTCTTCGTTTCTTTATTTGCTGAATATTTGCTTGGAGATGCACCGTCGAAATGAAGTATCAACTGACCCCATGTTCTGATGGTTCTTTTTAGTTAGTTTATTTTTGAGAATGATGCCGATACTGGTTTTGTTAGAGAGCAAGAAGCTTGCTTGATAGAATAATGTACCTACAAACAACTCGCAGTGGTAGTGATATTCTTTTAAAATAAATAAGATAT